>JBBPBX010013348.1:0-15490 GCA_038048925.1 Garcialebias charrua | reverse complement strand
TATTATTATTATTATTATTTTCCGACGTACAGTAATTTTTTATTATTATTTATTCATATCAGATTTTAAAAACAAACACAAAGAACTATTTTACAAAACCACATTAAAAAACAAAACAATACATGAAATGAAAGGAAGCAGAAGAAGAAAAAAATCTTATCATATCTGCCCCTTCTTAAACAAAGTTAATTCAAACAACAATCGTCTATAAAAATATAACGTAATAATTCACTCATCACTCTTTACCATATACTGTATAGTAATTTGGATATAAACCAATTTATTTTTTTTATTTTTTTTTCAGAAATTTAGTTTTAATCATTCCCTTAAACATATACATTGACTTTGCAACTTTGAAATCATTTTCCAAACCGTTCCACAGACCTATTCCCTGAATTAAAGTAGACCTACTCTTTAAACTAGTTATGTTGTGGCATAACAAAATATATATGTTCCCTTAAGATTATAAGTACAGTACAGTATTTCTTACGTGTTCTCATATGATCATCTCAAAACAGTCTGATTCTTTCATTAAGAAGAAGGCTGAGAAGAGATTTGATTTAACAACAAATATAACAAATCATTTACTAGAGATTTATGTGTGTGTTTTGTAAAACGAATTTTCGAAAACCACATTTCGATACAAAAGAGGGGGCACCCGGATTTGAACCGGGGACCTCTTGATCTGCAGTCAAATGCTCTACCACTGAGCTATACCCCCGCGGATGAACATCACCAAACAGCGTTTGGATATAAACAATAAAATGACCTCGCGACATACATATCGTATCTTTTATGGATTTAAGACATTAAACTGCAGCAGTAAGGATTTTGTTATGTTTTATATGGAAGTATATAAACTAGATTTTACTTGAATTCAGCAACGTACTCGTGTATTTTATGTCCGACAGAGGACGCCCCTCGTTTCCTGTTCCGTCCCACGCTTCGATTTTCAATCTAAGAGTCGATCAAACACACAATTTAACAAGTTATTCGGTTATCTTTGAATAATTTTGTCTTTTTTTTATTTGTTTTTGTGTACGTATCGCTATTTATAAAGTTCAATTTTAGAACGTATTTCCAGCGTTGAAAGACTTACTGCTACCTTCAGGTACTGCGCTAAACTCCGTAATTTTGACCATCATTGACGGAAATAAGTAAATAAATAAAGGTTTAAATCAATGTACTACAGTATTCATGCAGCGAGTCATGTTTAATCATATGGTAACATGTCACATAAAGCGTGTTTTTGACGGATTTTGATAAATCTGTATCGTATATTTTCCACATCTCAAGGAAGAAAACCAACTTTAGGTCACTGAAATAAAATAAATAACTGAAATAAAATAAATAATCTCTTATAGACCACTAATGTTTTTATTGTTCCATTATTAGCGTTAATGCTGTTTTCTTTTTAATATAATTCTTGTAATTTATCAACGTAGGTTGATGAAAGCTCGTTAGTTCTACGGTCCGTGAAGGCACCACGCAGCTCCTCCTCACCTGCGGGTCCTGTATATTAACTGGAATGAAATGCTGCAGAAAAGATCTTCTGCTGCTCGTGTTTGATAAAACTTTTCCAGTTAACCTTTTTTTTTTATCGATCCTGTTAAGATTTTTAATGTTTTGTATTTTATAGAGTAACTGAGCCAACATGAATCCAGCATGTGGAAGATGCAGAAAACCAGTTTATCCAACAGAAAAAATAAACTGCCTTGATAAGGTAAGATATTCCTAATTACTGTACTCTTATATTTAGGCTTTGAGTTTCAGTTTTATTCTTAAAAGCTAAATGCATTTTGTTGATTTTCTATATTTAAACTGAAGGTTGTAAAAACAGACTACATTACAATCTTACATACCCCAGCTTTAAACTGAAGGTTGTAAAAAAAATGCTACAAGTCACTGAGAACAGTTTAAATATACAACTTCTTAGTGAAATTAAATACAGTATTTTAATTCAAAGTATTAGTTTTAGTTGTATGCTTTTAAAGGTAAGCACAAAGGAAACACAAAAGTATGTATGATTCTTAACAAATAAGGTAAAAAAAAGATTAATGCAACAATTTTTAACTGAATCAATTTAGGAACAGAATAATATAACAGCCATTAATAAGTTAGTATTAATTTATGATGTCTGAGGATAAATTCATCATCCTCTGCCGGCTGTCATGGTTGGGTTACGGTGGTCACAGCTTTCTTAATGTGCGACTAAACCCAAAATTAACTTTTTTTAGCTGATAAACTCCCTAGAATGTGTTTAAAATGTTATCTAGCACTATGGCTGTGTTTATTCTCACATAATTGTGCATATCTGTGTAAATTGGCAATATTTGGCAATATTTGGTCTAAAAATGTGTTTACGGTAGTTCTATGGGTTGAACTGGTGGATTACACCTTAATTTTCTTATTTGTGCAAACGCTCATGTGTGACATGTCTGCTCATGTGTGATGTCACACAGGTGGTTCAAGCAGAGCCAATCCCCTGCAGAGATGAGAAGTGCATACCTTATATGGAAATGCTGCATTTCACTCCTGACAAGCGGTTTTATTTTTCTTTTCATTTTCATTTTTTTAGGCCTTTGGTTTTGGATGGAATGGGTGGAATAGATAAATACATCTACATGTTTATTCTTTGTTGTTGCTTGGTGTATGTTGTTGGCTAGAGGTTTAATTTGTTTTAGGTTGTTGCAGGTGGAGGCGTGAACAAAAGCACAACTCTACCTCCACCCTCCTTGTCTCTCGACACGCCCATTTTCAGGGAGATTTTGGAAGGAGGAGTTACCGTCTCAACCTGGGTTTAGTCTCACTTTAAGGGCAATCTAGACCTCCTTCTCGCCAGTAACACTTTTCAGTTCCTCCTGGGGGATTCAAGGCCTCAGGCCAGGGTGGATATATAATCCCTACAGGAAGTCATGGGTCTGCCATGG
Source organism: Garcialebias charrua (assembly GCA_038048925.1). Taxonomy (NCBI): domain Eukaryota; kingdom Metazoa; phylum Chordata; class Actinopteri; order Cyprinodontiformes; family Rivulidae; genus Garcialebias; species Garcialebias charrua. Next base: position 12,560 of record JBBPBX010013348.1, on the reverse strand, counting down.
GGTCTCTTCCAAGTGGAATGTGCCTGAAAGACCTCCAGAGGGAGGCTCCAGGAGTCACCAGATGCCTGAACCACCTCAGTTCACTCCTCGGTGAGGAGGAGCAGCGGCTGCACTCAAAGCTCCTTCTGCAGTTATGTCATAACAATCAGTTTTAAAAGTAATTTGATATCTGGAGATCATCTAAGGACCCCCATTTGGTGTTTTGTGAGCCACACTGGGACCTGACTCCAACTTTGAGAACCTTTTATCTACAAGTTCACACTTCATGATCATAGAAGAAGATTGGAATAGGACCGGGCGATATGGGCCAAAATGAATATCTTGATATTTGAAGATAAATCACAATATACGATATATATCTCGATATTTTTAAAATATCGAGATATCGCCCAGCTCTAGAATGGAACATAGATGGACTAATAAATTCTCATCAGTTCTCATAACTGCATCTCTCGTTTCATCCTACGTTCACAAAACTCCTCCAACAGAAGCGCATCTTCTGCAAAAAGCACAATCCAGACACTCTGAAAACTGAGATGTGATTTTATAATCCCAGGATGCAGATAATTGTATAAAGGCGACATTCACGTTTAAGCATGTGTTTAAATTCAATGTATTTACTTTATAAATCGTGTGCTTATTTTGCAAAGTCAGTCTGTTCTCATCTGTTCCTCATTCCATTTGGAGGTTTTGCAGTTTTGTAGTTTGAAGCATGCAGAACTTAATATATTTATGACTTTTTGCTTGTTATTTCCCAGTATTGGCACAAAGGTTGTTTCAGCTGCGAGGTGTGCAAGATGGCCCTGAGTATGACCAACTACAAAGGCTTTGAGAAGAAACCCTACTGCAGTATGTGAGTGTTCACACCAAACATTGCACCCTGAAAATGGCTGAAACAGCAGGACGGCGCCTGATCCAGACTACATTTACAAAAGTCTGCACAGAAATGAGATCACAGCATCACAACCCTTATAGGTGAAGATCGCGTTATTAAATTTTGCATTAGTGTAATTACGTTCCTGGAGCTAATTTTTACCATGAATCGTCACTGTCGGTGCCTCCCTCGCCTGCAGCTCTGCTTGCATGTGTAGCGTACCGTATTCGTCGGTGTATAATACACAGTTTTTGTTTGCTCATTTGAATGTCCTGCGTATTATACACTGAAGCGTATTATCTATGGATTTTTTCCCATATTTTTAGACCCATTTTTAGCTCTGATTCGCTGTTTTTCATTTTGGGCAAAAAAGGTGCAGTACCAGTTTCGGCCGCTATGAGCACTATGGGCAGCAGCAGAGGACTCAGAGAGCGAAGACGAAGAGGAGGGCCACTTCCAGACGTTTCTAGCTCATGTGTCCGAAAAAAGCCTCCTCTGGTCGGACTGACTCTGTTGCTGCCCGCCCCCTGCTCTGGATGTAGCTGCATTTAGCTGTGAGGTTCACTTTTTTTGTTTGCAAGATACCGTAACTCTAAAACCAGACCCTTGTCCTTCACTTCGCTTCGTACTAGGGTCTGGACTTTCTCCATAGAGAAATGATTCTTGCTGGAGGCGTGGCCTCTGCTGAGGAACAAAACCATTGGATCTTAGAAAAATTTTGAACAAGGAAAAGCATTCTGCTCCCTCCCGCTCTGTGCTCTGCCGAACTTGACTTCAGCTCCGCCTCCTGCTGAATTTTCTCTCGCTGCCTGCATATTCTGTGTTTATATGTTATTAAAACGTTAAAAATTTTTTTTATAAAACCATGTAGCGCTGGTCAGGAGAAGACCAGAAAATATGCAGGGACTCGGGCAGCAACGTAAAACCTGAGTTTTTTTCTCTCGTGACAACCAGAGGCATTTCCTTATTCTTTGCACTCAGCGGAGAGAGAGGAGGAGGAGGAGGAGGGAGGAAAAAACAAAATAAAACTCCAGATAAGGGATTAAGAAGGGGAATTTAACACATTTTTGTCACATATAAAACAGTCCTGCTTTGCATCGCTTTGAATGAGAACATGCGGCTGCTCGCTGGCTCTGGCTGCGCGCTGGGACAGGTGGCACTCAGCGGAGAGGAGGAGGAGGAGGAGGAGGGAGGAGGGAGCGATAACTTGACTTTTGGCAAAAAAACAAAAGAAAACTCCAGATAAGGGATTAAGAAGGGGAAATTAATACATTTGTGTCACATATAAAACAGTCCTGCATCGCTTTGCATCGCTTTGAATGAGAACATGCGGCTGCTCGCTGGCTGCGCTGGGACAGGTGGGGGCGTGGGTTAGGGGCCAAAAACTCCGCCCCTTCTGTTCTCTGATTGGTCCGGTCAAAAATCTACCGGAGAAATCGTTGTCTATGGGAGAAGTCCCAGACTGAGCAGTGAAGGGAAATGAGAATTGAGCGGAGCTGTGCAGGAAGGCGAGGGCCAGGCTACCGTAACTCATAAACCACACTGCAGATTTTAAATCCAGCTGGTTTCACATTTGGTTAAGCTCAGGAGCCCGTTTGCTATAAAGTCAGCTAAGAAATATATTTTTTAAACGTTTATTTAGCTAAATTTAAAGAAAGAAAGCGTCTGACCCGCCTGAATGCAAATCGGTGAACTACTTTTTTAAATCCAGCTGATTTGAACATTTCATTAGTTTTGTTAAGCTCAGGAGCCCGTTTGCTATAAAGTCAGCTAAGAAATATATTTTTTCTCGCAAAGAAACAATAGTTTTTACCGTGTTTTGTTGTAAATTCCTTCGGTGCTCGCCTGCTTCTGTGGCCGCCATTTTAAGCAGGGCAAATGAGGCGCTGACGCATCGCGTAGCGGTGACGCATAATAGATGCGTATTAAACACCGAAGCGTATTATGTACGTTTTTTTCTGGTTTATTTCCAATAATTGGACAAAGCGTATTATACACAGGAGCGTATTTTACACCGACGAATACGGTAGCTGATTCTGCATTGTCTTGTGGGAATAACAGCCAGACAACAGCTGATTTGAATGCACTTTTAATGCTCCTGCATTAACGTAACAGTTGTCAGAAAATACTTTTTCTCATCAGTGTTCCACAGCGCCTTCGCCCACAGAATCCAAAAGAAAAGAGGCCGCCTGGTAGCGGGGAAAACCAATTTACCCACTGTAATGGCATGATCCGTTCAAACTGAAACCCAAAACAACAATCTATGAACTTAATATGCTCAACGGTAAAAATAAGAATTCACAACTAGAGTCATAACAACAAACATGCAAGTAAAGTCATAATTTTAAAAGCGTATGTTACCCACTGTTTTGCAGTGGATCGGTCGGCTTTTCAAAATAAAAGCTGCCGGTGCTCATATAATTTCCTACCAAAATAAACTTCCCATTTTACAATCTAGTGTAGTGTGTTAGCACTTTGAGATTTTCATTAATGAAAAGTGCATTATAAATTAAATTCATTATTGTTATTATTATTAGTGTAATAACATTACGCTGCTACACATGGCACTCGACCTCCATGGACCTCCTCACAGGTGGTGCGCCCACAAGGAGGTGGTGTCCTGTCTTTCTTTTGGGCTTGGTCAGACCGAGCCCCAGGGGCTGAGGCTCGACCACCAAAGGCTTCCCCCACAGGCGTTCCTCCTCCGAGGAGGTCCACTGGTTTCCCACAAGGTTTCCTGATTGGATTGATGTTTAACCATCAAGGATTTGAATCGCCGTCTGACCCCATCCCCTCTGGCCTATGTACCATGGGAGACCCTACCAGGGGCTAACGTCCAAGATTCCATAGCCCATGGGGGTACTCAGACCCCTCCAAAACATTATGGTGGTGATGAGGACTTAATTTGTAAACCGGCTGATGCAGGCGGGTTGGTTGGGGGTGGGGTCCTCCCCCAGAAAATTTTGAATAAAGTAGATGTGATTTCCTACATTTTGGTGTATTTTAACAGGTTGTTAAACATTTACTTTTACCTACATTTGTAAACACTCCGCTTCAGTCAAACATCCTATTCCTCCCTTATTTGATGGTACTCTTAAAACCTTTCTTTTTATCCATTTTTTAAAATAATTAATTGTGCTTTTGTTTTTTATTGCACCCAGTTTTTTGAGTATTTTATCTGCATTTTGTGAATTTTAAGTTTTTGATGCAATCATCTGTGAGGCTCCATCCTCTTGGTTGTTCCTCTTCTTTGTTGCATTTATGGTTGATTTTTATCTTGATTTTATTTTTCATTGTAGCACTTTGAGATCTGTTTGATGTAAAGTGCGTTATAAATAAAAGTTATTATTATTATTATTATTATTATTATTACTCTTCTCCGCTGAATTCACTGGCCTGTTGTCTGACTCTACATGTGAAACGTCCAGGCGCCCCCTCCATCTGTTCATGGCGGCTGCCTGTGGGCTCCTGCCCGTGTACGACTGCCTGGTTAGCTCGTCACTCCCCCCCCCCAACACTCTTTTAGGGGGCACAGATTTTTTTTAAGAGTAGAGGCGTAAATGCTACTAGAAGAGGCAGATCGTATGTGATATTAAGAAGTCGTAAGTGGCTGTTGTGTTTAAAATGAGTGTTTATGTAATTCTGTTTACATTTCCAGTATAAGTTTTATTTGTTCAAGGCAGTCATATTTGTTCATAACTTTATCATTAGTAAACCTGAAAGTTACCGGATCCAAGCAAACTGTTACCGGAACGCACCTTGTCAAAAACAAGAGATCCCGGATCCTGTTCCTGCAGGATCCGGCTCAGATTAAGCCCTGGTGGCGATTCTGCGGAGGGCTCGGAGTGGATCTGCTCCTCTGCATAGAAAAGAGTCAGCTGAGGAGGACGCCTTTGAGGCATGTCCCACTGGGAGGAGGCCCTGGGTCAGACCAGAACTCACTGGAGTGATTATATATCCTCTGTGGCCTGGGGAAAACCTTGGGATCCCTCAGGAGGAGCTGGAGAGTGTCACTGGTGAGAGGGTGCAGATGGATGTGTAATTTTATAGCATGAGTTTCTTTTTTTATCACGTTCACGTCTTATTTCCATTTTCAGCTCGTTCTGATTTAACTAAGACAGTGCTTGGTTTAAAGTAGGTTGAAGTGAGTCGAAACGACTTTTACCTTTTGTCCTCTAAAGACAAACAATTCCTGCTGAATCCTTGTTTTTGTTGTGTATTTTAAAAGACTGAGTGTCGCTCTTTGTGTGTTCAGGCATTATCCTAAAACCTCCTTCACCATCGTGACCGACACTCCTGAGAACATACGCCTGAAGCAACAGACCGTGCTCAACAGCCAGGTGAGGTCGGGCCTCGGCCTCTTCCCGCTCGCTTTCTTGAACTCGCTTCATCACCGCAGCTTGTAGGAGCTGTCTATAACGGACCATGATGGGATTATTTTAAAAAATTAATCAGAAAATACTCAAACTAAAGCTTTAGTTTGACTTGATTTATCCAACGTGATTCTGTCAAACAAAAAATTATTTTTAGTGTGTAACTTTTTTTTAGCTCATCGGAGCCTCGGCTCCTCTGCTCTTCGACTCTAATCTAATCTCTCCGTTCATGTCGGCTCTTTAACCCGATCTGAGGGATAAGTCCTCAGAGTCACGCAAGTTTTAAAAAAGATTCCCTCGTAGTTTCACTTCACGTCGAGGATCGTCCTGTCAGCCAACGTCCAAAACTTACATTCTTCTGCCACAAATAAACAAAATAAAGAAAAGACGATTGTTTAAAGCTGCTTCTGCAAGATTATAATCTGTGCACAGAGGAGGATTATTTAGTGGAATGAACACGGCACCATTACCGTATTTTCCGCTCTATAAATCTCACCTCTCTATAAGTCGCTTTGTCCAATTATTGGCAATAAATTGGAAAATTCCATAAACGTGCCGCACCTCTATTTAAGTCGCATCTATTATGTGTCACCGCTAACAACCCGAAATGTGGACCGGTGGTTAGCTCTGATGCAAATGGCTGCCACACGGAAGGACTTTACAAGATTAACATGGTAAAAACAATTATTTGTTTGCTGAAAATTATAGCAAAGATGTGTCTTAGCTGAACTTTTCCTTAATAAATGCACGTAATTTTCAAATCCGCTGGATTTAAAAAAGTAGTTTTGCTACGAGCACCCGCACGGGTGGAACCGCAGCATTTTCTTTAAAATTTAGCAAGATAATCACTTAAAAAATTATATTTGTTAGCTGACATTATAGCAAAAGTGTTTCTGAGCTTAACTGTTCTTTAATGAATTCACGTACCGGTAATGGTCAAATCTGCTGGATTTAAATTGTTTCGCTTTGACGTCTTCCAAACCGTCGCATGCGCTGCAAAAATAAATTATAAATAAATCGAATTTTAGCTCAAATGTCTCATACAGGTAAAAGTTTGTAAATGTCCATCTAGTGATTACTTTCTGTAAGTTTCAACAAAATCTGTCCTGTGGTTTAGTAGTTCATACCTCCAGAGCAGGAGGCCGGGCTGCAACAGCGTGTGTCCGACCAGAGGAGGCTGCTGTCGGACACATGAGGTGGGAACGGTCGGTGGACCCTAGCGGACAAAAGTGGTACTGCACCATTTTTGCCAAAATGAAAAACGGTCATATCTGTGCCAAAAATTGGTCTAAAAATATGGGGAAAAAATCCATAAACATGTCGCAGTGCTCAATAAGTCGCAGGGCATGCAAATTAGGCAAAAATGTGTGACTTATAGATCGGAAAATACGGTATTTCTTTTTATGTTACCCATTCAGTCAAATTTAAAATGGCACATTGGACTTTTATTTGCAGATAAATAATACTTCACTCGTGAATAATCAAGGTTTAAATTGTTATAATCTAAGCTCATTTCCTGTTGTTTCATAAAGCGCTTTTGTTTGGTCGGGTTGTAGCGGGGATCTTTCAGCCTAATTCAAGATGGCCACCACAGCTAACGTTAGCAAACACAAAAATGTCTATAAGTCGGTCAGTTTTCCAAACGTAGAGCTAGAACTTGTAGTAGCTGAGAGTCATCTCCAACTCAAACTTAAAGCACTAAATGATAAAAATGTAAATCACGAGGTTGGGCTAAAACAGATGTAACATCTTCATTTCTTAAGATAAATTTATTCTTTCAATGAGTATTAGACATTTGAGCATCATAATTTTATTGTTTGGTCATAAAGCCCACGTGATGTTTGACAACAGAGATGATAATATAAGTTCATCCTGAGTGTTTCCTCCAAACTGCAGCTTTTTGCGAGACATCCAGAAACCACGGAAGACTGTTCAGGAGATCTTCACTGCAGCTGCAACAACACAAACGCTCTGCGTTCGCTCCAAATCACGTCAAACACGAAACACAACTGGATCTTTCAGATTAAAACGATAGCATCACGAGCTGACAGCAGCCGAAAGCAGCCGAAAGCTGCTGCAGTCTCTCATTCTCTCGTCTCCATAACCATAAAAGTCTCTTTCTGTGCAGCAGCATATCCTCATAGCAGGAACGTGACTCACTTATGTGTGTGTGTGTGTGTGTGTGTGTGTGTCTGTGTGTGTGTGTGCGTGCAGGGATCTCGGACTTACTTTAAAATAAACACTTGGGCTTTGTTTAAAGCTGCAGACGCTCCCCCGGAGTTTAAAGTCACAGAAAACTGTGATAAATTGTCACTTAAATCCTCACACGACTGTGTTTATGGGTTTCAGCGTTGTGGACAGTTAAATAAATCTGGTTCTGTTAAACCGTTGTTTTAATTTATCCTTGAATTCAAGTTGAAATAAACACTAAAACCAACAGGATACTTCACCGTGGCTGCTGACACTCACCCTGTGCAAAATGGATATGAAGATGTTCAATCAGGAATAATGTGCTTTGACTTTTAGTAGCGGTACATCGTAAGACGTCAAGAGAATAAAAAAAAACCAGTTAGAAATGTTGCCGTAGAAACGAAACAGAGAAACTCAGCTCTCTTTGGAGCTTTTACATCGTTCAAAGTTAATCTGGTCACAAAAAGTTGAACTTTATGTGCCACTTGCGGATATATTTGACAATTTTTGCACAATCGTAGTTCAGGTTTGATGAAATTGGGAGATTATTTCCACAAAATGTTCAAATTAGCGATGCACCGATCTGATATTCGTATCGATATCGAAAAAAGAAATAGAAAAAATTCTGGATCGGGTGTCGGTGACAATGTTCATTCATGCAACCTTTATTTAAACAGATGAGTCACATTGAGCCTCGAAGACTCATTTACAAGTGAGATCTGTTGGACAGACAATAAAAGTGGTGAAAAATGACACATAGTGTTTGGAGACAAAAAAAAATCCTAACATATTTTTGACCTCTGAAGGTCAAAAATGTGTTAATGACTGATCCATAAGGACAGGAGCTGATTGCTGTTTATTTTAAATATCTGCCAACCAAGCTAGTGAAGCTATTGCTTTTTCCTCTTATTTCAGCTCCTTTATTATTTATTTTACATTATATTTAGAATTCCTGGACATGTGAAATGTTTGTTGAAGTTTATTTTTCACATTTGACCAAAGTTGTCAACCTATTGTTTTTGTTAGTTTCAGTATCTTTATCATTATTTATGTTCCATTTGATGTTATACTCATAATTGCACAGACTGAACAAATTAAAGTTGTGCTGTTTTTACATGTTTGACCAAGCTTGTGAAGCTACTGGTGTGTTTAAGTGTGCTGTACTGGTGCAGTTTTCAATAAATTTGTAATTCATTACTTTTATGTCTGCGTTTAAAAAACCAAATATTTTAAGTTAATTCAGCGCTGTTTTTCTGTATCAGATCGGTATCGACCGATACTAATCCTCAAACATCAGTATCGGTATCGGAAGTGAAAAAAGTGGATTGGGGCATCTCTGCTGACAATTGATGCTGCACATGTTTCTTTTTCTTTTTTAATTCCTCCCACAACATTCAAAGTACTACATACCATATTTTTCGCTGTATAAGTCACACTTTTTTGCATAAATTAGCGTAACCTGTGACTTATACAGCGAAGCGACTTATTTATGGGGTGGGAGCGGGGATTGTTGCCATATTTATAACCCGATTTTTGGCTGAGATCTGTCGATTTCATTCATTCTAACATGGAAAATATTGAACACTACCATTTTCAGCCACTAGATGGCGCTTGAGTGATATGGCAAGCCAAGTGTCTCAGTAATAGGTAAAAGTGGCTATTAATGAGACACTTGGTTTGCCATAGCAGCCACCTTCAGCTCGCTCTGGAACTCCTGGAGCAAACGTCAAATCAGCTGCATTTCACTATGCCGCCCAGGCGAAATGCAGCTGATATGACCATTAAAGTGCATATATTAAAGAAAAGTTCAACGGAGACACACTTTCGCTATAATTTCGATCAAACAAATAATTGTTTTTTTGAAGTATTAATCTTGCTGCTCCATTTACAAATGTAGCAACCAATCGATTTTTAGCACTACACCGGCCCACATTTCCGGGTAGTCAGCGGTGACGCATAATAGATGCGACTTATACTGCGAAGCAACGTGCATGGCGGCAGGTATGGTAAATAAATTATACATCAAAGCGTAGACATTTCGCTTTTCACCCTGTGTCTCTCACTGCTACAAGACTTACAGGTTTCTGACAAATCTCCCCTGAGTACAGAGAACTTCCATAGACTTCACATACATTTGAGTTAATCCCTTTAAAACTGGAAAAAAAAGGGTTTTTCCAACTTATATCTCCAACATAAAACTGCACACACACAAAAATTTGCACGCGTGACCAACAGTCTTCCGATACTCGCGGTTCAAGAGTTTGTGAGCTCTGACAGCTTCACGACTTGATCCAGTCAAGTCTGTCAATAAAAGCCAGACGATACGACCTCTTGTTCTAATGGAAACGGTGGCTCGATTCAGAAACGGTGGCTTCCGTAACCAAATCTCTGCGTTGACTTCAAGTACTGTATACAGTATTTAAATCTAAATATTTCTGTAACATCTCAGGCCCTGTACAAGGAGGAGTTTGAGAAGAACAAGGGGAAAGGTTTCAGCGTGGTGACCGACACCCCGGAGATGCAGAGACTTAAGAAGACTCAGGACCAGATCAGTAACGTGAGTATGACTCTGGTGTTCCTGCTCACTCCTACGTTCAAATCCCACGATGCACGATATTGGCTTTTTGGCCGACAACCGATTTGTTAAACTTAATTGGCCGATAACCGATACCAATACAGATTTTCCCCTAGATCTACTTACAGAAACTACATAGCTTTCTCTGCTGTGGAATTAAAATACAGCACAGTAGTCCCTCGCTACTTCACGGTTTATTTATCGCGAACTCGCTCTATCACGGTTTTTCAAAATAAGATGGGACTTGACACATAATTGGCTGATTGATGAGTGAGCCGCATGTTTGTCATGGAATTTTTATTAAAAACAAATTATTTATGTTTATGTTTATTAAATTTGTTCATTTTTTTACAAAAGAAACAATACAAGGCAATCTCATAATGATAGTGTACAAGATGTAAAAAAATGAAAGGTGGCAGAAAGAAGAATAAATCTTATTATATCTGCCCCTTATCTCCAACAATCAGATTAAACAACAGTAGTCAAACCATGTAAACAATAATAATTTTCAACCAACTTTTTCCAACAGTCAGGTTAAACAATAATATTCTTCAACCAACAGTACAAAATTATTAACTCTTTTTTAATTTTCTAACTAACAGTACAAAATGACTAACTCTTTCTAATTTTCTAACTAATACAATACACATCACGTTATTTCACATATATTTTTTTAACACATTTGTTTTGATCATTTTTTTAAATGTAAACATTGACTTGGCATTTTTAACTACATTCTCCAAGCCATTCCATAATCTAATTCCCTGGATTGAGGTAGAACGTCCCTTCAAACTGGTTCTGAATTGTGGTTTTACAAACAACTCTGTTCCCTTAAGATTATAACAACTTTGTCTTTTAACAAAGTGCATTTGGATATTTAAAGGTAATGCATTATTTTGAGCTCTATACATAACTGATAAAATATTATAGTCTACCAAATCATGGAACTTCAATAATTTTAGTTGATAAAATAATGTACTTGATGGATGACGGTAATGCTTTCTAGTGATAATTCTTACAGCTCTTTTCTGTAATACAAAAATAGGCTTTGTGATTGTTTTACACGCTTTCCCCCAAACATCAATACAATAGATTAAGTGTGGAACAATGATTGTGTTATACAACAAATACAGAGCTTTATCATTCAATAGGTCTCTGACTTTGTACAGTACTGCTATCGATCTAGCTATTTTTATTCTTACAGAATTTATGTGTTGTTTCCATGTCAGTTTGTCATCAATGATAACACCCAAAAACTTCACCTCATTCACTCTACAAATCTCAACATCCTCAATTTTGAGTGGAACATCAACAGTTTTCTTTTTATTACCGAATATCATGTAATTAGTTTTTTCTAGATTTAATGATAATTTATTTATTTTAAACCAAGTTTGTATCTTGACAAATTCTGTCTTTATCAATTCTAACATTTGTTCTATATCTTCACCTGAACAGAAAAAAGTGGTATCATCAGCGAAAAGTACACATTTAAGGAGTCCTGACACATTTACCAAGTCATTCACATATAAAATAAAAAGCTTTGGTCCAAGTACAGAGCCTTGGGGAACTCCACATGTGATATTACAGAGGTCAGATCTTACATCATTTATTTGTACAAATTGTTTCCTATTTTTTAAGTAGCTAGATACCCACTGTAATGCTGGTCCTCTAATACCATATTTGTTCAGTTTTTCAAGGAGAATGGTGTGATCAATAGTATCGAATGCTTTTTTTAAATCAACAAAGATACTGATACAATGTTGTTTTTGATCGACAGCAGTAGTTATTTGTTCCATTAATTCCATGAGAGCCATTGATGTAGAGTTTTTTGATCTAAACCCATATTGACTGTTGCTTAGAATATTTTGTTTATCTATAAATTGGTCTAGTCTGTTCACAAATAGTTTTTCAAGAATTTTTGAAAACTGTGGTAACAAGGATATAGGTCTATAATTGTTGAATACACATTTATCACCATTTTTAAAAAGAGGAACGACCTTAGCTACTTTCATATTATCTGGAAAAATTCCTGTTGAAAATGATAAGTTACATATGTATGTGAACGGCTCAATAATATGGCTCATTATGTCCTTTACAAACATCATATCCATGTCCACCCAGTCTTTCGATCTCTTGTCTGTAAGATGTTTTACTACATTCATTATTTCCTCTTTGTTAGTTCCATTTAGGAAAATACTATTTGCACAACCTGTAATTGAGTGGATCATATTTTTATCTACTTTTGGTATCTTAGCTGCAAGGCTTGATCCAACATTTACAAAATATTGATTAAATCCATTAACAATTTCATTTTCATCATGAACTTCATCGTTGTCTTTTACAAAATATTTTGAAATACCAGTTTTTGCTTTATGATTCTTCAGTACACCATTCATTACTCGCCATGTTGCTTTCATATCACCATTAGTTTTATCTAATAATTTACTATAATATTCTTTCTTATGTTTCCTTATAATCCCTACTAATTTATTTTTATACTTTTTATATTTTTCTTCTGCGCTCTGACTTCGTAATTTCAAGAAACATG
>JBBPBX010013347.1:12100-23029 GCA_038048925.1 Garcialebias charrua | reverse complement strand
ATCGGAACCGAATCGTGACATCTTTAGAAATATTTAGCATTGTTAATGCAATTTAAACACGATTATGTCCAGGTACAGATTTGAGAGGGGTACAACAATATAGCTGTAACTTTTAAAAAGTCAAAAAGTACAGACATGGTCACTTTAGAATGGTACAAACCATCTACCGTACATGCTTTTCAGACCTATTATCATTAAATGGTGACAGTCACCACAAAAAGGCACTAATAAATGAAAAGCAGCTATACATTTTCCATATGACACTAAATGACTTCCAGCATACAAAGTAAGAGCTTCTGATTAAGACTGTACACGGAATTGATCATGATGTTGTTATACTATTCATCTCTGACTGTCACACATGGTGATGGCAGCATCGTTCTGTGCATTTCTTTAATAGAGTTAAGTCAAAATAAAAAAGGAATGTTTAGATTTTTTTGTGTGTAAATCACAACAAACAGATCTACAATAGAAAGCTACAGGTTTGTAACTTAACATTCTGTAAGGAAACCCAGAAGAAGGATTTTTAGAGAAACCTGACATTGTTATGCATCAACACTCCAGACAACCTCGTGGAGCTCAAATGTTTCAGCAGAGAAAAAAATTGATATTTCTAACAAAGTGCAAAGTTTGTATACATATATATATATATATATATATATACAGGTAGTCCCCGATTTACGAGCGAGATCCGTTACAACGAGGCGCTCGTAAACCGGAAATCTCGTAATTTGGAACGGCCGCCATTTCTCTCGTAAATCCGGAATTTCGCTCGTAAATTGGAACGGTTTTCGCTAGCGCGACTACAAACACTCTATTTTCATCCAAAAACTGCTTATGAGTGCATAAAAATGATCGGAAACGTGTGTTCATATGCTTATCTAACTAACTGTGGTGAAAAAACACATGAAAACTCAGTATTTTTTTCGTTTTTTCCAAAAATTCGCAGCTCGTAAGTCTGGAACCTCGCAGATCAGAGCGCTCGTAAATCGGGGACTACCTGTATATATATATATACATATATATATATATATAATCATGTTTATTAATTCTATAGTAAGATGAGTTATTTATCTCTGCTACTAAAGATGATGGAATATTTACATTAAAAGCTGCAAATTTGGCTGTTTAATAAAACTTAAATCAAAGTTATTTTCATAATAAATACAACTTCAGAAATTAAGAAGGTGTTCACAGAAATAAAATAATACAATACATCAATACATTCACACAAACACTCCTTTCATTATGTTGTAGACAATACTCTTTATAAAGAAAAGAATTTGACAATAAGATGCACATCAACAATTTTAATTTTTCCTACCTGCCTCTCCAACAGACACCTCCACCGGAGCTGAAGGTGGGCTCTCTCCAATAATATTGTAGCTTGTCATGACAATCTGGTAATGTTTGAACTTCTTTAGTTCTGTAAACCAACAATAAACCTGATATTAAAAACATCTGCTGTTTCGAACAGAAAACTTTATATTTTAGTTGATGTTGAATCTTCAAGGTTCTCCTCTCAGTTGTGGAGTAAATTACTTACGTGTCAGCTCAAACTCAGTGAGTGAGGCGCTGCTGACTGTCTTGAAGGTGCTTTTTGCTTTAAGACAAAAGGAATAAAGAAAAGTGTAACGTTTCAAGATTAACAATGAACTGCCAAATAAAATACAGATTAATAAAATATTTAAAACTTTTTTGCTTCTCTCTAGTTGTGTAATGTTTTGAATTTTGGAACAGACAGAAAACTGTCCACTTGCTAATCTAAACAAGTGATTAGACAGACAAGCGGTACACCAATATTCCCTGTTGCTGAGGGATTAGAATAGTGAATGTTTGTAATTTTTGAGATGAGTGTTTTTCTGGACAGGAACTGAACAGCCTTGCAGCTAAAATACCAAAAGTAGATAATAATGTGAGCCATTCAGTCATAGGCTGTGCAAACAGTATTTTTCTTAATGGAACTGACAATGAAGCAATAATGAATGTAGTAAAAAACATTACAGACAAGAAATCAAAAGACTGGGTTGACATGGATATGATGTTTGTAAAAGACATAATGAGTCATGTTATTGAGCCGTTTACATATATACGTAATTTATCATTTTCAACAGGAATATTTCCAGATAATATGAAAGTAGCTAAGGTAGTTCCTCTTTTTAAAAATGGTGATACATGTATATTCAACAATTATAGACCAATATCCTTGTTACCATAGTTCTCAAAAATTCTAGAAAAACTATTTGTGACCAGACTAGATCAATTTATTGCTAAACAAAATATTCTAAGTAGCAGTCAGTATGGGTTTAGAGCAAAAAACTCTACATCAATGGCTCTCATGGAATTAATAGAACAAATAACTACTGCTGTCGATCAAAAACAATATTGTGTTAGTATTTTTGTTGATTTAAAAAAAGCATCCGATACTATTGATCATACCATTCTCCTTGAATAATTAAATAAATATGGTATTAGCAAAGGTTAGAGAAGGCGAGCCTGTGATTGCTGACTTGAATACCCCTGACCGTAACATCAAAAATGTGTGTGGGAAAGGTGAAGCACTCACATCAGGCTTCACCCTCATTTGCCCCGTTCTGGGACTTGGCCCTTGAGTAAGGCACTTAACTCCCCTCCCCATCTGTTCCTCCTGGATGCCCCCAAAGGTGGGCGCCAGACCGCTAGGGAGTGCTAAAGCGCTAATCCGCTTATAGCGGACCTAAACAATTTGTCAGCGTTACAGCGGATTGACTAACTTTTATAATTCATAAGCGGATTTGCGCTATTTTTATTTAAAATGCAGTACCGCTAATAACTAATTATCTATCAGTAAAAACGAAAAAACTTATTTACGGGCTCTTAAATCAACCGGACGACTGCTCACAGACCATATCCTGTCAGCGCCGGATGTGGTCCGTGAAAAAAAGCGGTCCCCGCCCTAAGGGGGGCTAGAGAGAGCGCTCTCTCTATAGCAGTTAGCAGCCAGTGTGTTACTCTGCAGCCTTATTGCTTGTTTTCGAAGAGTCAGACGAAGAGTTTTTAACATGGAGGGTGAACTTATGGATGTTTCTCAGCGGCCTACGCGACGCGTCAGCGCCTCATTTGCCCTGTTCAAAAGTGGCGACCACAGAAGCAAAGGACTTTACAACAAAACACGGTAAAAACAATTATTTCTTTGCTGAGAAAAAATATATTTCTTAGCTGACTTTATAGCACAAGGTTTTTCTGAGCTTAACCGTTTCACGAAATGGTCAAATCTGCTGGATTTAAAAAAGTAGTTCGCCATTTGCACGTTAGCATTTAGCTTCTGTTAGCATTGCTAATACATAAGCACTTTTGAAATTGCGGACCTAAATAAATTAACAAGTGCTTTAGAAATAGCGGAACTAATTTTTGGATTAGCGTTGCCCAGCACTGCTAGATGGCATCCACATGAGGAGTGGTACTTGTAGCTCAATGGCCAGTGGTTGTGTCAAGATGGGCATCTGATGCCAAACAACTGCCAAATCTTTATGTGAGTCTGTTGCTGTGGCGACCTCTGACAAAGAGCAGCTGAAAAAACTAAACTGAACAAAACAAAAACAAAAGACTACCAAGCTAAATCAAATAAAATTACCACTAATAGTCGTCACATAATGTGACAAAATTCAAGTTTCTTGACTAAAGAAAATTGGCGATGACAGGTCAGAGGGGTTCAAAAATCAGAAATTAAACTGAGAAAATAATTTTCAGGTAACTCCACTGGATGTAGTATTCCACTGGGTTGCAACATTAGAGACTAGGTGGCGACTCAAACTTGACTCAAAACTTCACAAAAATTCTGCATATGTTCTGTTCAAGTCTCACTGAATTCTGAGTATTTGCAGTAACCAGAATGCTGTGCAGTCAGGGTTTGTATGCCCAGTAAAACAAAAGACTAGTTTTGTGTACATGGCTTGCAAAACAGTATTTAAGGCAGTGTACATTATTTCATTGCCCACATTATACCTATTTCAACCCACTCTGTATTCCACTTGGCAGCCGCCCACACGTTTTGATTTAATCTACAGGAATACATTTTTGAAATTAAGATTGATAGATTTGGGCAAATTTTTTTTTGTTTTTGTTTATTTAGACCTGGACATGTTTCTGTCAGAGAATAGCTCCTATTACAGCATACAACTCTAGTCTTCTTGAGACAAACTGGAGAATTTCACAACAAACTTGAGAAGCGTTTGAGATGCCTGCAATGACTTTGTGGGTATTTTGAGAGAAAATATGTCTAGATTGTTAGCTTCTTCAACATAAGCAAAGAACCTGAGCATCCGTACCAAATGT
Source organism: Garcialebias charrua (assembly GCA_038048925.1). Lineage (NCBI taxonomy): Eukaryota > Metazoa > Chordata > Actinopteri > Cyprinodontiformes > Rivulidae > Garcialebias > Garcialebias charrua. The sequence continues at coordinate 18,715 of JBBPBX010013347.1, read as the reverse complement.
TTTGAGACATCCTTGACACTCCCTCCTGAATTATGCTCATCAACTTGTCACCAGAAGTTACAGCCTGGTTAGTCACCAACATAAGCAGCAGAACTACTTACTTGTGATGAGGGCACTAGTGGTGTTGTTTTTGGTTGTCTGGATCTCTGCTTCAGTGAAAGTAGATGTATTAACTGGGAGTTCTCTATAATAAACTCGGTATCCATTCAAGACCCCATTGATACTGTCTTCAGTAGGAGGCTAAAAACATAGACAAACATTAGTCATTAATTTCTTCAAAGAAATCACTAGGGCTACATTCACACTGCAGGCATCAGTGGCCCAAATCCAGGTTTCTTTTGTCCATTTGTGACCCATATTAGAGTTTGTGGACAGTCTGAACATGGCAAACCCAATATTGTTTCAAATTATTTGTGGTACTACTAAGTCCGATACATATTCAATGCTTTTCAAAGCAACCTCATTCTGAATGGTCATGTAAACTTTTACATAACTGACATATAATGATAAATGGACTGTACTTATAGCACCTTTCTATCTTATGAAGACACTCAGAGTATGAGTATGTAAAGTAAAGAAGTATGCAAATTGATCCAAACATTGATACCAACGTCATGAAGTTTAAAGCGCTCAACTCCAAACATCTTCAGTTACAAAAAAGAAGTCTAGTTGCTTTTTTTACCTTTTAGATTTGCCATGTTCCTGATGACTGAAACTGGATTCTGGATGCATTTCCATCAATGTATGACATAACAATTGGATGTCAGATTGTATCAGTACTACCCGATGGTAGTGTGTTTCAAATTTTAATATGTCGCTCTCATTCCAAAAGTGCTATTCTGCGCTGGAGTAGGTGATGTACCCACTGGACAAAACAAACGTCTTTATTAAAACAACTTTAGAATCGATACAGACACGCTTGCGTCTATATTCTGTAAACACAGCATGTTGCGTGTGACGTTGCATCTTCTACTGTGTATGTGGGTGACCCACATGGCCATGGAGTATTTTCACTGGATTCTGATGGCAGTCACGTTTAAATATAATGTGAATTATAACACACAAAATCGGGTTAAAGCAAAACACTTGAACTGGGAATTAAAACTTGTGGCATGAATGTAGCCCAAGTCTGGTTAATACACATATATATAGTGCTCATTTTTGAATGCCCAAAGGTTACAGACAGGGGCACAAAAGGCTAAGCAGCACTGTATTTTATTAGCAGTCCAACTTGAAGGGTAAATGTATTGGACTGGTGGTAACTTGCAAAGGCAAAGTGATGCTTCAGTAGGTTTGGCATTCTTGTAACTGGTGATGAAATTGCTGGTGACTTTGTGTTTTCATTGCCTCCTTCTGCTCTGACACAAGGTTACAAAGATGAAAGAAGACATTTACAGAAAGAAGAGAAAAAAAGGCAAGCTGTGAAGCATTAAGAATGTATCCTCTGTCTTCTTCTTTTGTCTTTATTTCCTCTGTTGCTGAATTGACTGCTGCGGGCTCCTTTAGGCCTATTAGACATCATCAGCTTAATCATTAAATGTTCCCCCCCACCAATACTGTTGATCCTTCTGTCTCTCCCTCCCTCCATCATTACATTCTATCCTTGCTACTTTTTGACTTTTCCTGTTTACATAAATAATGATAATTAAACCAACAGAAACAAACAGTATACTGTAAACCACAAACAACCAAAGCCTGTCGGGACTCAACTCTCAAAGTGGCTGATTAAACTGGACTTTGACTGTATGTTTTGTTGTGTATTTTTATTTATTTATATATTTTTTATTTATCAAGAACATGCTTGAAGCCTGAAAATACCTTCCATTGCACCAGCACTGAGGTAGTGGTTGTTGGTTTCACTGATAGTATCACTGGAGGCTCATTAGGCACTGAAAAGGAAAACAGAAAAAGGAAAAGATGTACAGGTACATTGTCAATCTCCCATCAGCTTCACAATACTGTGCTCTTATAAATCCATAATTCTCAAGTCTTCATTCTTTAACCTTGTGCTGAATCAACTTCTCAGGTTCTTACCATCCTGAAGAGTTGTAACAGCATCCGTCTCCTTGCTGAGAACACTGTCCCCAACGTCGTTGGTGGAAAACATTCGAAACTTGTAAGATGTAAAGGGCTTCAGCCTACAGACAAAAATAAATCTAAATTTACAGGACACTGAATAAGCTATAAATAATTTAAGGCATACACTCTGTCAAATATAACCAACATAGACATTTCAGGCTTTTGAAGTGGGGCTCTATGAAAAGGTTATGAACAATTAATATCCTACCTCTTGTAGAGAGCTCTTTGAATAAAATCACTTTAGACAAACAGAGTTTAATTATGTCAGGATTGACAAGCTAATTGCTAGTCCGAGTGTGAACAAGATCAAAGTGGATCTGTGCCATCTTAAACCAAATTGCATCTTTAATATCAGAGTGGTTCATGCCAATACAGTTTAAAAAAACTTTACATCATTTTCAATTTCATATTACACAGTTTTTTTTAAACACTGAATTATATGGTTATTTGTGAGCGCACATAGTAGCAGCAGCACCTTCCATCACAGGGACACATAGAGACAAACAACCATTCACTCGCTCACTCATGCCTAAAAACAAAGTTCATGCTCAATCATCCAGGTACCAAATCCAATCATTCTCAGTTGGGTCCTCTGGACAGTTTCTTTTTTACAAAGACATTTCTCCCTCTATCCAGAGGACCTCATCAGTCAGAGGAGTTCCAGTAAACTGTTTCTCCACCAAGCAGTAAACTCCTTAATTGGACCAACCAGTTTGCTGGAGTTAAGATGGTTTCTGGGGGCCGTCCTGTCCCTTGTCGACTCCTCCAAGGCAGGCAGCCACAGCCAAAATGGTTCAAGGCAACAAAACAATGTAAAGATACCAATCAGTCTAACATGCATGTTTTTGGTTTGTGGGAGGAAACCAGAGTACCCGGAGAAAACCCACGCATGTACGAAGAGAACATGCAAACTCCACCTAGAAAAGGTTAAATCATTTCATCTGGACCAGTTTGTTTAAGGGAGAAACATTTCATCTTCCATCCGGAAGACTTCATCAGTTTGCGGCCTGCCGACGAGATCTGTCCCATAAGTAATCTTCATTGCTGTGTTTCAAGCCAACCTCCTGTTGGAATCTCAGAATCAGCTTTTAACACGTGCAAAAGGACCCATGTGGTTGGCTTGAAACACAGCAATGAAGGCTACTTATGGGACAGATTTGGTCGGCAGGCCGCAGACTGATGAAGTCTTCTGGATGGAAGATGAAACGTTTCTCCCTTAAAGAAACCGGTCCAGATGAAATGATTTAACCTTTTTAGTGTTATCTACCTGGATGATTGAGCCTACAAACCTTTTTCCATCCAGAAAGGTCCTGGGCCGGGATTTGAACCGGCAACCTTCTGGCTGAGAGGCAACAGAGCCACTATTGTTTATATGCTATACAATAATATTTTTAGGTTGGAACTGTTTTAAGACAGCGGCTTTGATCTTTGTCTTGCTCTGACTATCCATTAATATGTCAATCCTATCAGAATTAAATACTTTTTGTCCAGACTGAGGTTGTTAAAGAGCTACAACAGGTAAGATTTAAGTTATTCAAAACGTATCTGCAAAACCCTGCTTGAAAAAAATCAAATTATTTCTATAATATGTACGGACATGTATATTCGTTTTGAAAAAAATCAAAATCAAATGGTGAGGAGCTTGTTGCATATTCATGCCTATGAATTATTTAGAATACCTTTCAGTTTCATTACCCTTGGTTCAAATGTAATTTATGGCTTTAAATGAATAATGACATTACCCATTTGGAACCATTTCAATTTCCCCTGCAAATAAAACTCAAGCAATGCAACTACAGGTAATGATTTAACACAAGAAAACTCGTGTTAACTTTTACTTAAACTTACATTCTTGAAAAGCAAATTCTAATGTTACTTCATAAGAAAAATACAAGACATGTGAAAGTACTTCTTTGTGCAGAGTTATTAGTTTAACAAATAAATTATTCAAATTCTTTGACTTCAACCACTAATACCATCATTTCGTTTCAAAAGGGTTTAAAACAAAACTGATGAATCTAGAAAATAGGCATAGCAACACAATCAGCTGGGTATAGTTTAATAAAATCAATAACTGATGTAGTTAGCTCTGTGTTAAATCTGTACTGGTGGCTAATACACCAGAGGCTGAAATATATGAATTAAAAGCTTTGCAGTTGAAAATGGCACTCTATGCATTCCCTTTGACAGGATTACTTGTGTTTCAGCGCTTGCACGAGGAACAGCTGTAGTACTTGTGGCACCAAACGCCGTTAGAGTCAACTCTAGTAAAATGTTAACACTCTTTAACATGCAGTTCTCTGAAATTGTGACTAAAAAAGAGCTTGTGTGCATTTGTGTCAGCAGCATGGTGATGCAGTGTGTTAGATGCCCCCAGGAACTTTCACACACAAATTCAGAAAGTCGTTGCGTCTGAATTTGGAAGGGAAAAAAATGGTTATTGAAATAAAATGGGCCAGAATACGTCTATGTAATAAAAAAGTTTGAAAACTACATTTAAACGATATCCAGAACTACCGGTAAACTGATTACTTTAGAGTTTTTCAGCTCTACAGTCCTCAGCCATTTAGCCCCAGAGGCTTTTTTCATACTAAATAATGTGCACTGCATACCTCTTGATACTTTTTTTAAACAATACAAAGATATGAAAGTATCAGCATTCCTTGAAGAAATGCATATTACCTGGCATCTTTTAAGCCATAGTTGAACTATGACCATCTTATGATGAGAAATTACAGCATTTTAGTCAATTTGGTCAATTCTCAAAAACAATATTATGCGCAAAGTCAATGTTGTTATTAGACCTTTGTTTATACAGTTTAGTTCCCATTGAGCCATGAAGACTCATTTACAAGAGAGACCTATTGTGAATGACTCTCAGCTACACTTCACATATACAGTGGTCCCTCGCTACTTCGCGGCTCGTTTTTTGCGGACTTGCTATATTGCGGTTTTTCAGTTGGCTGATTGATGGATGAGCTGCACGGTCATCATGGAATTTTTATTTAAAATAAATTATTTTAAATTATTTAGCACCTGCTGCACTGCACCTCTGTGCATCCCACAGTTGCAGAAAAACTTTTCTCCTGCACCTCTGTGCTGCCCACAGCTCTGGAGCTCCCTCTTGCAGCTGATCTCTGCTCTGCCGTGGAGGCAGAGAGAGGGAAATCATGACGTGCTCTTTTAGAGAATTCAGTTAGGTTGTGGTGGCCACTAAATATATCCTGTATTACCATATACAGTACGTTAGCCTGGTTAAAACCAGACCCTTGTCCTTCACTTTGCTTCGGACTAGGGTCTGGCATTCCTCCCATACAAAACAATTTCTCCTGGAGGCGTTGGCCTCTGCTGAGGAACAAGACCATTGGATCTTAGAAAAATTTGAACAGGGAAAAGCATTCTGCTCCCTCCCCTCAGAGCCATACATGGCTGCTCCCCCGTGGTCTCCCCCGTGTCTGCTGAACTTGACTTCAGCTCCGCCTCCTGCAGCTTTTCTCTCGCTGCCTACATATTCTGTGTTTATATGTTAATAAAACGTTTTTAAAAGATAAAATAAAACCATGGATCGCTGGTCCAGCTCACCAGAAGACCAGAAAATCTGCAGGGACTCGGGCAGCAACGTAAAACCCGAGTTTAATTCTCTCGTGACAACCTGAGGCATTTCCTCATAGCGGAGAGAGAGGAGGAGGAGGAGGAGGGGAGAAGGGAGCAATCACTTGACTTTTGGCCAAAAAAACTAAAGAAAACTCCAGATGGGACAGGTGGGGGTGTGGATTAGGGGGCCAAAAACTCCGCCCCTTCTGTTCTCTGATTGGTCCAGTAAAAACCTACCAGAGAAATCGTTGTCTATGAGAGAAGTCCCAGACTGTGCAGTGAAGGGAAATGAGAATTGAGCGGAGCTGTGCAGGAAGGCGAGGGCCAGGCTAACAGTACGTATAAAATACTTTCTAATGATGTTATAAGTATCATTATACAGTACTGTATATGTTGTTTGTTTTTGTGGTTTCTCGGTTTTATCTTTTTTCCTTTTCTCAGGTCTAGGCAGAATTCAATTATGTTGATTTGTGTTCTCCTTATACCTCTCTCTCTCTCTCCTCTACTTCTATCTCCTTCTTTCCCTTTGAACCCTTCTTATACTTTTTTAACTTTGTTTTCTTCTTTGTCTTTTCATCCCCAATCATTTCATTGGGCAACACGGTGGCACAACTGGTAGAGCTGCTGCCTCTCAGCGAGCAGGTCCCCGGTTCAAATCCCGGTCCGGGGGCCTTTCTGGGTGGAGTTTGCATGTTCTCTCCGTGCATGCGTGGGTTTTCTCCGGGTGCTCCGGTTTCCTCCCACAGTCCAAAAACATGCATGTTAGGCTGATTGGTAACTCTAAATTGACCCTGGGTGTGAGTGAGACAGGTCCCTCTTGTAAATGAGTCCCCGTGGCTCAACGAGGCTAGCCTGTATAAATAAAGGTTGAATGAATGAATGAATGAAAAATATATATATATATATATATATATATATATATATATATAATAATATATATAT
>JBBPBX010013346.1:8908-49186 GCA_038048925.1 Garcialebias charrua | reverse complement strand
TATATATATATACTGTATATATATATATATATAGTGTTTCCCCTAGTTAACTTGCCATGGCGGGGTGCTCATCTCATCCATGATTTTTGTTGACGGGGGACGGAGACATGTCTGAGCCGTAGCTTGTACCAACGGTTGGGGGTGCATTCATCATGAGGGAAGAGGCACCTTTAGCTTTTAGCTAGCGCACCTGTATTGTGCGCTGCTAGCTTAGCGTGACATATTTGAGTTGTGTGCTGTTTATACAGACAGTTTTTGAGTGTGTGTGTGTGGGGGGGGTGTTCAGCTTGAGAGAAGAGGCAATGTGAGCGCTGCCTTTAGCTTTTTAGCTACAGAGCCTGTATTTCATGCTGCTAGCTTAGTGCTATGTCAGTGGGGGTGGGGGGTCAAGTTCAGTTTTGTTGGCAGGGTGCTCAGTTCTGGTGGCGGTGTGGGGCACCCCGCTTGTATAATGGTAGGGGAAACACTGATATATATATATATACTGTATATATATATATTTTTTTTTTCCTTCATTATGGCTCCAAATGTATGTGTGTTTTGATAATTATGTAGGGTACTGTGTTAGGATAGACCAAGTGCTTGGTAAAATACAGTACTGTATGTATAAGGTGAAGTATTTACGTATGTTCCGACTTACGTCAAAATTCGATTTACGACGCAGCGCAGTAACGGATCTCTGTCGTAATTCGAGGACTACCTGTACTCAGTTTAAACTGAGTGCAAAAGTAATTTTCAGTTACACACATTAAGACAAAGCTTCTGTTACTGACATCACTAGTGTGTTTCTGTCCAGCCCTTCTGCTACAATCAGCCAGCTGCTCCTCTCTTTATATCCTGTTGATCAGATGTGGAGGTCCACACACTGTAATCTTGCATCTTTTTTAACCGTTTTAGATGTAGAAAACTAGCAAATATAAGCTCAAGTATTTGCATCCTTTCTCTATTTAACCTGTATCTTTTTTCATGTAATTATATAGTATAACTAAAACACAAGGGGCAAGTGAAGCAGCCAGCAGCTAGATTTTCGTGTAAATGGGACCACTTTCCATGGTCAGAGCATTCACCAGATGAAACAGTTTGCAGGCTAATGTGTTATTCTGCAATGTGTCAGCTGATTATGAGTGCATGGAGCGTGCACTTGACTGTGTGTCTCAGTGCTGCTGTGTGTGCACACCTAATTATGCAGCATAGATCTGTGAGTTAGCCCTTGAAAAAACATGGAGGTTCATTGACACCAACAATGTAAAACATTTCCAGATGGCAGTGGTCTATATTGATCTGCAGCAAGAGGATTTTGCCTCCTGTGCTTTCACACATCAAGCATCGCAGATAAACTCAATCATGTGAGTGTATCATTACTGAGTTTAGAATGAATAGAGAAGCTCAGTAAATGTAACACAATTGTACAGATTTTGGGAAGAAAAACAGTCCATTTAAAATGATTTTTTTTAAAGCAGCATATCAATTTTCTAAAGGAACCTGAAACTGCAATCACATTCTTGAGGATGGCATTACAGAAAGCATACTGTTGTTTGTACCAAACATAGGTCTACTGACAGGAGCTGCTATGGCACAGTGGTAAGGCAGCCGATTTGGGATTGGAAAATCGCATCTTTGACTCTCCACCATGCCATATGCCATAGTGTCCTTGAGCAAGACAAGTATTCCATCTGCTCCTCATGTGTGATGGGTCGAATGTTGAGCACAACCTTTGTCACTGTATGGAAATATACAGCGGTGCTTGAAATTTTGTGAAGTCTTTATAATTTTATGTTTCTGCATAAATATGACCTAAAACATAAGATATTCACACAGGTCCTAAAAGTAGATAAAGAGTACCCAGTTACAAAATGAGATAAAAATATTGTACAGTACTTGGTCCTGATGCATGCTCAATAATCCAGGTAGAAAAATCTAAAAAAGCTAAGTCTGGTCCTCTGGACATTCAAAAAACAAAACAAAACAAAAAAGTAGAAACGTTTTGTCGTTCGTCCGAAAGACTTCCTCAGTCTGAGGTGCTGTATTCAGCTCAGTCTTATAAATAGCACCCTCTCACAGTGGATCAACCAGTTTTTTGCTGATAGCCGAAACCAGCTGCTCACATGATCAAGGAGGACCATCAGCCTAACGATGGATCGTTAGCACCCTGATGGTTGTTTGCTATTCACAGAGGGCTGAGTGATACTACAGGTGAATCCGGAGGCCTCCACCTCTGTTTAATGATGGATGGTTTCTTTTCACCAAGATGTTCTCCTTTACTCCTCTCTCTGTGGCTCAGATTGGCAGCAGGTGGTTACCCAGGAACTCCATCTCCAGCACTCAGCAACTGCAAGGTGAGTTCTCACACATACACACACAACACAAACCCAACAGTACTCCCCCCTCAAACATCGCCTCCAGGTGATCTAAGGCGCTTGTCAGGGTGTCTTTCAAAAAAATCTGTGATGAGACCAGGATCCAAGATGAAGGACCTGGGAATCCATGATCTCTCCTTGGGGCCGTAACCCTCCCAATCAACTAAAAACTGATGCCCACGACCCCATCATCGAACATCCAGGAGTTTGCGAACGGTGAACACAGTCTGATTATCAATCACTTGAGGGGGTGGACAATCCAGGTCGGATGGATTCAATGGATCCTCCACAAAGGGTTTAAGTTGGGACAAGTGGAAGGTGGGATGAACACGCATAGAGCGAGGGGGTCGAAGTTTAACAGCAGAGGGGTTAACAATTTTGATGACAGGAAAAGGTCCAATAAATCTGGGTCCCAGTTTTCTAGAGGTGTCCTTGAGGGAGATGTTCTGTGTGGAGAGCCATACCTTCTGTCCTACAGAGTACTGAGGAGCCGGAACATGGCGACGATCAGCCCACCTCCTGGTTTGTTCACGGGACTGTAGAAGAGCCTCCTTGGTCTGCCTCCAGATCTGTCTGCAACGCGTAGGTGGTGCCATCTCTGCCTGATGCCCTCAACAAGTTTTATGCTGCTTTGAAGACCCAAACAGACCGCCCAGCTCCAGACTCACCTCACCACCGGATGAGGAGCATCTCAGCGTCACCGCAGCAGAAGTAAAGTCAAAAGTCAAAGTCAAAGTCAACTTTATTGTCAGAACTGCAATATGTACAGGACATACGCAGGACCGAAATTGCGTTTCTCTCAGTCCCTCGGTGCAACAGTAACCATCTAAACACTAAACACTAAAACATTTAATAAACATAAGCATAAAATAGTAAAAGTGTAACACTGTCCTGAGTTTTTCATAATAGTATAAAAGTATGAAAATTTACACCAACACTGAAACACCAAACACCCCTGAAACACCAAACACCCAATGAACATAAGCATAAAATGAAATAATAAAAGTGTAATACTGTCCTGAGTTTTTACATAGTAGTATAAAAAGTATAAAAAGTATATCTATAAAATAAACTGAAGGTTCTAGCATTGACATTTACATTTGACAAGTAAGGAGTACTTTCAGGAGGATCAACCCTCACAAAGGAACAGGCCCAGACAACATACCCGGGAAAGTGCTGAAAGAATGTACTGATCAGCTCTGGGATGTGCTGGCCGACATCTTTAAAACCTCACTTGCCCTGGAGACAGTTCCCACCTGCCTGAAGACCGCCACCATCATCCCAGTCCCAAACAGCTCCACAGTGACTGGTCTGAATGACTATCGGCCAGTGGCCCTCACCCCAATAGTCGCCAAATGCTTCGAAAACCTGGTCATGACTCACATCAAAACATCCATCAACATCAACGAGGACCCTCATCAGTATGCATACCGTGAAAACCGATCAACAGAGGACGCCTTCTCCTCTGTGGTCCACATTGCTCTCACCCACCTGGAACAGAAGGACTCATACGTCCGTAGGCTCTTTGTGGACTTCACATCTGCCTTCAACACCATGATCCCCCAAACCCTGATGGACAAACTATTCACACTTGGACTAAGCCGCTCCGTTTGTAACTGGGTGCTAGACTTCTTAACAAACTGACCACAGTCAGTAAGGATCCACAACTTCTCCTCCTCCACCATAACCCTCAGCACTGGCTCTCCACAGGGATGTATGTTGGGCCCTCTCCTGTTCACTCTGCTCACATATGATTGTGCAGCTACCCATCCAGGCTGTCATATTGTAAAGTTTGCAGATGATACAGCGGTGGTGGGATGCATCACAAACAATGATGAGTCCAGCTACAGACAGGAGGTGGAACACCTGGAGAGCTGGTGCAAAGAGAATAATCTTCACATGAATGTGAAGAAGACAAAGGAGATGATTGTGGACTTCAGAAGGAACAAACACACCCACACCCTACTGAACATACCATACCATACCACTTTATTTATAGAGCACTTTAAACAGTGACAAGGCCAACCAAAGTGCTGTACAAACAAACAAACAAACAACAGGCAACACACAACAATGAAGTACAGAAAAATAGACATGGGAACATCGCAGATCATAAATAAAACAACCAAACATAGATCAGCGACAGAATAATAATGGGTCTTCAGACGGGATTTGAACACCGAGAGGGAGGGGGCCTGTCTGACAAGCAGAGGTAGCTTGTTCCAGAATCTTGGGCCTGCTACAGAGAAAGCCCTGTCACCTCTGCGTTTAAGACAACATAAGAGGATCTGCAGTGGAAGTGGTCTCCAGCTACAAGTACTTGGGTGTGCACATGAATGATAACCTCAGCTGGACCAACAACACCACCAGCCTGATCAAGAAAGGTCATCAGAGACTCTACTTCCTCAGACGGCTGAGACGAGCTGGTCTGAGCAGCCCAGTCCTCACCTCCTTCTACAGGTGTGCAGTGGAGAGCATCCTGTGCTCCAGCATCAACGTGTGGCATGGAGGCTGCACAGCTGCAGAAAGAAAAGCTCTACAGAGAGTGGTGAAGGCTGCACAGAAGATGTTGGAGTCAGTCTCCCCACCATCACAGACATCTACACCTCCAGATGCAGGAAGAGGGCCACCTGCATCATGAAAGACCCCACTCACCCAGCACACACACTTTTTGCCCCACTCCCCTCAGGAAGGAGGCTGAGGAGCATTAAGTGTAGAACCACTAGACTGAGGAACAGCTTCTACCCTGAGGCTGTTAGACTCATGAATAAATAACCAGAATAATCACTGCGACATATCACATGATGTTGCTGCTGATCCGTTTCGTGTTGCTGCTGATCTGTTTTGTGTTGCTGTGTTCATTCGTGCCCATCTGCTCATAAAGACTCATGTTCGTGCTGCTGTTTGGAGTGATGTTTTTCTATGATATTAGTGCTTAGTGTATTTTTAGTTGATTTTTTCTTAGTTCATATCCTAGATGTTATTGTTGTTCTTCTCTTACATTTTATTGTTGGATGTAACTGGGACCCTGTGTACACAATCTTGTTTCATCACATGTACCACATGCGGTGCAAATGACAATAAAGATTCTCTGACTCTTTGGTAGAACCACTTGTGTGCTTAAGGTCATTGTCTTGCTGCATGACCTGCCTTCTCTTGAGATTCAATTCATGGACAGATGTCATGACATTTTCCTTTTAAATTCTCTAATATAATTCAGAATCCATTGTTTCATCAATGATGGTAAGCCCTACTGGCCCAGATGCAGCAAAACTGGTCCAAACCATGATACTACCATCACAATGTTTCACAGATGGGACAAGGTTCTATTGCAGGAATGTTGTTGTCCTTTCGCCAAACACAACACTTTTCATTTAAAACTAAACGTTTCATTTTGGTCTCATCCATCCACAAAACATTATTCAACAGACTTCTGGCTTGTCTACTTGATCTTTAGCAAACTCTAGACAAGCAGCCATATTCTTTTTGGAGAGCAATGTCTTTCTCCTTCAACCCTGCCATACACGTCATTGGTGTTCAGTGTTCTCCTGATGGTGGACTCATGAACATCAACATCAGCCAATGTGAGAAAGGTCTTCAGTTGTTAGAAGTTACCCTGGGGTCCTTTGTGGCCTTGCCGACTATTCCACACCTTGCTCTTGGAGTGATCTTTGTTGGTCCACCACTCCTGGAGAGGGTAACAGTGGTCTTGAATTTCCTCCATTTGTACACAACCTGTCTGACTGTGGATTGGTGGAGTCCAAACTCTGTAGAGATGGTTTTGTAACCTTTTCCAGCCTGATGAGCATCAACAACTCTTTTTCTGAGGTCCTCAAAAATCTCCTTTGTTCGTGCCATGATACACTTCCGCAAACATGTTGTGAAGAGCAGACTTTGAGAGATCCATGTTAGAGCAGTTGTTCTCCAATGGGAAAGTTGGGGGTTCGATTCCACCAGCAGTTACATGTTGAAGTGGCCGTGCTATAGGCAAGACACTGAACCCCTCATTGCCTCTGATGTGCCCCATCAATGTATGAATGTGATCTAAAGCACTGATTAGTCTCCATAGAAGGTTTGTTCAGATTAGCTTAGTAGAGATGTATGAATGTGTTTGAGTATCTTGATTAAGATGGTGTAATATAAGTACAGTCCATTTACAGTTTACTTTCACTGATCTGTGCTCACTTGTTTAAAATGGAGACACTGGCATTTGCAGCTGCCTAGCCATGTGATCAATCAGTTTGAATAATAAAGCCCTGTAATTACAGGCTGTTTTTTTCAGCTTACAGCTGCACTACGTCATTTTTATTCTCACTTCAGAGTGCTTTCTAGAAACAACTGCTACATTTCTTAAGATTTAAGATAACTTGTTAGTATTGGAAATTTGGCTACAGTGAGAAATTTTGCAAATGTGGCAAACAATGTGATGTGGGCACTGGGAAGACAGTGTGCAGAAAAAGAACAAAACATCAATAACTTGATTAGTAGGGTTGAGAAAATGTTCTTGATCATGCTGATTTTTGTAAGTAGGAGTACTTTCTCTCATTTGTATTGGATCTCTGTCAGTTTCTGTCACGGCATCCTTTTTAAATGATCCAGGATGATAAGACTATACTGCTCTGTGGGTTGATTACTTCCTACGGTCTTGCTATTTTTTCTGTCAAAACCCAGGTTATCTTTTTTATGCTGAAAAATTAACTACATGAAAACAACCTACCGGAGCATCCTGAGGCATGCTCAATAATCCAGATAGATAAATCTAATGAGGTTAAGTCAGGTCTTCTGAACGGATTATTCTTTGTTGAAACAGTTAATCTTTTATCCAAAATACTTTTTCAGTCTGAGAAGCTGCAATAAACTCTGTCTTATAAATCGCGCCTTCTCATAGGGTAAGATATATGAGTCAGTGTTAAACTGACACACTTGACCTTAATTAATTACTTATTCAGGTTGAATAGTAATTCACAGATTATTTTATTTTTTTCAGGATTACCATGACACTCTGTGACCATGAAAGATGGATGGTGAAACATAAACCCATAAAGTGACAATGGACACGTTAAATATAGTTGACATGTCAGAGACACTGTCTTTTATTTAAAAACAAATCACTAAATTTAACACCATTACACTTGATTGACTGATTTCAATTTCTTACAAATTAAACTCATCAGCAAATTTAATTGTAAACAACAGACATAAGTAATGAGGATGACAGTATTACTTTTATCTGTAGGCTCTTTTCTTAAAGTTTAGTTACCAGCTTAAAATGAGATAAGGGAAGGAGGAAGAGAGGGGTTTAAGAATGACGAGGAAGACATATATTTTGAGCTAACCAGACTGACACTCTTCCATACGGAAACCAGCTCGACTCATCGCACGTTCCAGTAAACATCAGCAACTCTGTACCTGTTTAGACATTCTGTCTCGGTTTAGTTAGAGTTGAGAAGCAGTCTTGGACTCAACGGGTTGTGGGTCCAGAGACATCCAGTTGAACTTCAGCATGTTTACTGATTCAACGTCGTTGAAGCCTGCTTTCTCCGGCAGAAGCAGTGGCACTCTCTGGTCAGTTTCAAAATAAAGCGTTCTTCAAAGAAAGTTCATTAAGAACTTGGAACTTTTTTGAGCTCTGTTGAATTTATGGAGGCATCCATAAATTCTCAGCTGATAAACCAGTCTTTGACTCGTGACTGCAGTTTAATTCAGCTTAAGAGAACATGACAGTTCTTACTGTCCATTCCGACTGAGCTCTGGGCTTGAGTGAGTTACAGCAAGCTTTGCTGTAACCCTGGCTGAGAAACAAAGGTCTAATTGGCATCTGACCAAACGTCCACTGTTTTGGAAGAGAGAGCATGCCAGCTCTTACTTCCCGATCAGACTGAAGTGTTCACGGAGGCAAACGCTTTTCTAAAAGTGTTGAGATCAGAAACTCAGTCTCCTGATTGGTCATGGACCAGTGGAAGGGAGTTAGAAGTGAGACTTAGAAAGTCAAGGTTAAAAGAGAGTCTGTTTAGAAAAACAGAGATAATTGTTTTGGGAGGACAGGAGATAGAGCGGCAACTTTTCGTCTACGACATGATTCCCTGTCTCAAAACAATTTAGGCAAAGACTGGAAGATCATTCTGACTTATTGTTGAACTTTAACATAGTTCTTGACTAAGACAGAATAAAAATATACCAGCATATTATTGATCACTCGCATATTAAGAATATACTACTCATATGAATAACACATTCTTGTATTAGAACATAATTAAAAGAGTAAAAATAGTGTCTTTGTGAGAGATCATATTCTTAGACTCTAAACTAAACTAAATGGAATAAAATGTGTTAAATGTCTGTTTACGGAGAGGGTCAGTAAAAAGCATCACTGGAACAGTTCAAAGCATCCCAGCATCTCAATCAGACCAACGTTAGGTTCATACATTCCCCCCTTTTGGGACTCATCGCCTGTCCCTGGGGATGAGTTCCAACACGAAAGGATACCACCAAATGTCTCTGATCTTGATGTAATCCAGCAAGTGAGGGGAAAAAAATCAAAGTAATTCCCATAATGTTTGTTGGTAATTCCATATTCTTTGTAGGTAATCCCACTGCGGTAAGCTTTTAATCCTTTGGAAAACTGAGTCTGTTAACCCTTGGAAAACGGAGTCTGTAATCCCTTGGAAAACTAAGTCTTATAATCCACACGGTAATTCCACAGCAGTTATTCCACAGCAGTTATTCCACAACGATTAGAGTTGTTGATTTAATCAGCAACAATTGTTTTGTGTCAGCATGTAGAGGGGATCTCGCGATTGACGCAGAGGAGGCGACCCTTGAATGAAGGTTGAAGACCAACGTTGGAGTTGCAGGTCCCCACATCGAAGGTTGTTGGCTGGATGGTTTCCAGTCGGTGCCACTCTGGTTCTATGTGTCATGCAATTATGTGGTTTTAGGTGGGCTTATGATTGGGTTTTTACATTAAGCCTTACCTATATGCACCTGGTGTGTAAGCTATCATGATTTAGATCAGCTTCAATTACCAATTAAGGGGTGGGTCATGCTGTAAAATTTAGATATAGAGATCTATACCTATAGAAGGTTCAGGAGGGCTTCTGTAACAAAGGCCTCTGCTTCCAAACTATTCCTCCATTCATTACTTAGTTTAGGTTAAACTAAAATAGAAAAGAAATATATAGTTTGGTCTAAATGTCTGTTGTCCTTTTAGACGACAACGTAGGTTTTTGGTTTTCCTTTTTTTAATTTTTTTTTTTTGGGAGTCTATGGCTAGACTTGTTTTTTTTTTTTATTTAGTCAAAGTCAAAAAAGTCAAAGTCAACTTTATTGTCAGATCTGCAATATGTACAGTGCAGGACATACACAGGACCGAAATTGCGTTTCTCTCAGTCCCTCGGTGCAACAGTAAACATCTAAACATTGAAACACTGAAACATATAATAATAGACATAAGCATAAAATAGTAAAACTAACACTGTCCTGAGTTTTTTGCATAGTGGTATAAGAGTATGAAAATTTACACCAACTCTAAAACTAAAACATTAAACATTTAATGAACATAATATTGTCCTGAGTTTTTGCATACTAGTATAAAAAAAGAGTATAAAAAGTATAACTAAAATAAACTAAAGGTTTCTAGCATTGACATTTGCAAAGTGGCAAAGCAGCGTATGAGTCAATGTACACAGTATATGTATGAGGTAGTAGTTGATGTTGTTGTAGAGGCAAAAAGTGGCATATGCAGTAAGGCACATTGGGCATCCCTAAATAAGACCGTTCAGAGCACACTGTATATGTACCAGCAGTGGTGTAGATATTAGAGTAGTGTAAATAAATGTAAACAGTAGTAATTACATGTAAGCAGTAGTAATAAAAGTAAACAGTATTAATAAATGTAAACAGAGAATGTAAACAGTATTATGATTATAGGCAGTGATGTAATACAGACATTAGTGCAAGTATGAGAAGTAGTGCAAACTGTATGAGCACATGACCGAGAGTTTAGTGAATAACCCGTTTGATGACACAGAGTCTAGTGTTAAAAACTTTGTGTTGAGTGATAATATGTGAGAAAGTTTTAGTGTTAAGGCAGTTCAAATGGGAGGGGAGGCAGAGCAGGCAGAGTGTTTAGCATTCTGACTGCCTGATGAACAGAGCTGTCTCTCAGTCTGCTGGTTCGAGCCTGGAGACTCCTCAGTCTCCTCCCTGATGGCAGCAGTCTGAAGCAGCTGTGTAGTGGGTGTGTGGGATCAGGTAATCTCTTGAACAGAACTGTTCGAGTAAGCTAAATTGGAAAGTTGTGAGATCAGTGTAGATTATAGTACCTAAGGTAGCAGTAATCTAAAATGGCTCCTCAACGATTGAGATTTAACAAAACAAACTGCATGTTGGCATAGTTCCATATTATTCATTAACCAATGTTAATACAAAACTTTTTTTGGCTGGGAGTGTTCAGAACCAAAACAATATCTCAAATAATCCATCCGTCCATCCATCCATTGTCTTCCGCTTATCCGGGGTCGGGTCGCGGGGGTAGCAACCTAAGTAAGGAAGCCCAGACTTCCCTCTCCCCAGCCACTTGGGGCACCTCCTCCGGGGGAATCCCAAGGCGTTCCCAGGCCAGCCGAGAAACATAGTCCCTCCAGCATGTCCTAGGTCTTCCTCTGGGTCTCCTCCTTTGTTCTGGCACTTGAAGGAGGCAGTCGCCTTTTTTCCTTCCTCCCCGTCCTTCCCCCCACTGCTGCTGCTGCTTTTTGTCTTGTCTTCAGCTTCTCAGAAGCACCTCGAATGAAAGAAGATGAATTGGATGGTTTGGGAATTCAACTCTACTGAAAGATTTCAACAACAGGCACGGCACGGGGGAGCTGGCCCATTCCCGCAGACGAAACGAGAGATACGCCATGGATTCGATGAATGGTGACGTCTCGCTCTCTGTGTGCTCTGAGGGAATGTGACGAATCTGGATTAAATTGGATTACGATGGCGGCGCTTTGCTTTTTTTGGCGTTTTATGGAGCATTGGCCTATCGGCAAATGAGAGAGAGCTCAGCAGGACCTACTGCTGGAAACACTCGATCTGATCTGCGCAATGAGCTCGGAAATCAGCTGTTTAAGAGTTAATCCGGAAGGTGAACACGATCTCTGAGGATCGCAGATCATCCGCTCGGATTGGGACTCTGGACGCTGGTGGTCAACACCTAAGAGGCACAGCTGGGCCAGAGGAAAAAGTCCAGAATTGGACCATATCAGAGTTGCCCAACAAGACTCAAGGTTGAAGGAATTATACTGTCTGCCTGAAGTGAAAAATATTTGTAATCCTTATCTGACTTTACCCTAAACAACCTTGGAAAAAGGCTGGATGTCAAATTTCTCCTGAGATGTGTTTTTCTGAGGCAAACAGCTGCACTATCGCTACCCCCCTCCCCCACCCCCCGGAGAACTTTTTCTATGAGCGTTATCGGAGGCCGGCTGATTTCACCTCAGAAACTGTTTGCTATCTGGAATGTCTCATGGACAGAAGTCTCGTTGCCTCAGTCTCAAAATGCAACATGTGATTGTCTTAAATGTGCTTCTGGTATAGTTTTTACTGTCTCATGTGGTGTCTTGGTAGACAAAATGTGATACTTTTTTTTTTAATACCAACGCTGTGACCCTCATGGTCCTTTCCTTGTTTTTCACATCTTTGACCTTCATCCTGATACGGATGGGAGAGGCCGCGCTGAAGAACATAATGTGATATGATGTCTCATGTGGTCTGAATAGGCAGCAGCTTCACACACTCACCCCCCTTCCGGATGACTGTGTGTACATATTCACGCTGTACTGGTGAAAACTTGTGCAATGTTAATAAAAGTACTCTGACTCTGACTCCCGGTGGCACATGCCCGGAACACCTCACCAGGGAGGCGTCCAGGAGGTATCCTAACCAGATGCCCGAGCCACCTCAGCTGGCTCCTCTCGATGTAGAGAAGGAAATGGCTGCGACAATCGTTTGTATACAAAATAAATAAAAGAGGCAAAAGAACACAGCCCTGAGTGGAACCAGTAGAGGACAGAAGGACATCAGAGAGGACCCCATTAAATCTCACCCTCTGAGACCGAGCAGTCAAAAAGTCCACAAGCCAACATATGAGGCTGAAGTCAAGACGGTACAGACATTGTAATTTCTCTGCTAAAATGTGGGGCTGAATACAGTTAAAAGCAGATGAAAAGTCAATAAAAAGCAATCTTACAAATGTTTTTGTACCTTCAAGGTGTCCTAAAACCTTATTTAAAAGAGTTCCTGTTGCGTCTTCCACCCCTCTATGTGAACGATAACAATTTTTAAGTGGGTCCAAATGATCTTCAACTTTTGACAAGAGGGGATTGAGGAAGTCTTCGAAGTATTCCGCCCACGACTCACAACATCCCGAGTTGAGGTCAACAGCATGCCAACCCCACTATAAATGGTGTTGGTCGCGTACCGCTTTCCCCCCCTGAGACGTCGGATGGTGGACCAGAATCGCCTCAAAGCCGTACGGAAGTCATTCTCCATGGCCTCTCTGAACTCCTCTTATGCCTGAGTTTTTGCTTCAGCAACCACCCAGGTGGCATGCCACTTGGACTGCCGGTACCTATCAGCTGCTTCCGGGGTCCCACAGGCCAAAAAGGCCCAATAGGACTCCTTCTTCAGCCTGACAGCATCCCTCACCGCCGGTGTCCACCACCGGGTTCGAGGGTTGCCACCACGACAGGCACCAACAACCTTGCGGCCACAGCTCCGATAAGCTGCCTCGACAATAGAGGCGCGGAACATGGCCCACTCGGACTCAATGTCCCCCGCCTCCCTCGGAACGTGTTCAAAGCTCTCCCGGAGGTGGGAGTTAAAGCTCCGTCTTACGGGAGACTCTGCCAGACGTTCCCTAGCAGACTTTCACAATACGTTTGGGTCTGCCAGGTCTGACCGGCATCTTCCCCCACCATCGGAGCCAACTCACCACCAGGTAGTGGTCAGTTGACAGCTTCGTCCCTCTCTTCACCTGAGTGTCCAAGACATGCGGCCGCAGATCAGATGAAACGACAACAAAGTCGATAATCTCAATATCTCAAATGATGACAACAGTAATGACTAAGCAACAAGGAAACACGTTTCAATGCTTCGACACACTCTTGTCGTCAGATTCCAAAATGCAACACACAAGAAAAACAGGTCTCAACTTTATAACCGATGTTAAATTAAATCTCGTGGATTTAAATGTTTGTTAAGGTTAGTTTTTTGTTGTGGGTTTTAGACTTAGCGTTTCTAAGTTCAAGTTGGACAATGCGACTTATAGGGCTGAAAATACGGTAGTTTAAACCTGACTAGTTTATTTACTAACTTGTGTTTGGACGACCTTATTATCCCATGAAGTTGGTGAGTTTGTGAGATCTTTGTCTTTTGTGGAGTCATTGACATGTAAGGTTTGATCTGATTTCGATGTACCATTTAACAATTGGCTCCTTGCGGCCTTTGCTGATTTTGATTCGGTAGACAATTGAGGACACTTTTTCTGTTATCAAAATGAGGTCCAGTCCACCTGGGCATTAGTTTGCGGGCGAGAGTTCCGGTCCCGGACTCTTTTTTCCCGGTTGTAGGGACGAATGTATAGTACCAGACTCTGTCTCGTAGCCTCAATGGATAGTCCTAGGTTGGAAAACTTGGGAGATAGTTGAAAGTATGCCTGTTTCTGGCTAATAGCTTGATTAGCTATGATGTGAATTTTCACCATATGGTTCATTGCCTGAGGTGGTACTGTGAAGGTGTGGTTGCTAGCAACCTCGCAGACTTCTGGTATGGTCTGTCCAGCCTTGAGATTTTTTGTGCTTAGCACAGGATAATCGTTTTTGGCTGTTTCTAGTGACCACAGTACATCGTTGATGGCGTCCACTCGGACACCCAATCTTACCAAAATGTCAGAGCCTATCTAGGTTGCATGTGGTAAGTTTTGGACCACAAGGAACGTGTGGACCAGTTCTCGTTTGTTCCAGTTCAGGTTCAGGCGAATGACTCCATTTGCGATCATTTCTCGCTCACTTTTGGGATCAAGATGAAAGTGTAAAGTTTTCTTGGTTAGTTCTAGACCCAAATGTTTTTTAACCAAGGTTTTGTAAAGAGCTTGGCTGATTGCTGAATTATCTGTCCAAGGAGACAGTACAGCATCTTCGGTGTGGGATCCCTGGATCACGACACCTTTTACTACATATTGTAGGTAGTGTTCAGTGAGTGCTGAGTGTTTCAGCTTGCAGAGGAGAATTTCTTGTTGGGCCAGAGTCGGTGCCAACTGTTGGGTCTCTTCTGCCTCACCTGTTTTTGAAGGTTTACTTACCAGGCTCTTCTCCTCGGATGAGGTGTCCCTTGTGTCCTCTGCGGTACCTGCGGTTAGGCAGTCTGTATCACAACTAGGAGGCACTTTTATTGGCAGGGGTTTACTCACTGTGCTCCACATTGTTTGTTGACCATAGTCTATAATCGCGTCAAAGTGGTTTATAAAGTCTTGGCCAACCACAAATGGGAATGAGTCAAGTGTAGACACGTGGTGGTATAATCTCATTTTGCCAATCTTCATGTGAACCATCGCTATAACTGTTAGGGTTGTTCTCGCCTCAGCAAGACCCTCCAGTTCAATAGCATTTTTCTCGAGGGGTATTTGCCTGTTAACACCATTAGCGGTGGTCCTTAGCTCCTCGAACAGTTTGGCCAGTGCTGGGCAGCACTAATCCAAAAATTAGTTCCGCTATTTCTAAAGCACTAATTAATTTATTTAGGTCCGCAATTTCAAAAGCACTAATGTCTTATGAAAATTAGGGGAAGCTAAATTCTAAACCGCTAATTAAAATAAAACACCATCAGACAAGAAGCAAGTTTTAAGTTGTTTGTATTGTATAGACTTAGGAAGGTATTTATAATAATATTGTTTGTAATAATAATCATTTTCTTTGAGTATAACCAATAGACAAAATACATACAACAAAACAGACACTGATTACACCCAAGAGTTCTTTTTTTTTCTATTTTAAATCAGTTCTTGAATCCCGGATGATTAAAGGTCCATCAATCAATAATCTGGTAGTTTGTAGTTCATAATATGTCCAGAAAAAAACAAATAGTTTGGTGCAATTTAAGTCCTACCGCACAGCTGCGGGAATCCGGTAGCTTGCCAATGCCATCCTGGGTGGGAACAAGGGGTGAAAAAAACCCTGACCTAAACAAGGTCATAAACAAAACAAAAATTAGCATTACTTTATACACAGGACTAAACTGTTATCAAAATTTCTATAGGCAGTCAACAGATTTAATGAAAAGTAACTAAAATGATCCTAAAAGGATGAAATTACAAAAATCAAAGGATTTATTTAATACTTTACGTACATATATTCTATTCGGCCACGAAATTAACAAAATGAGAATGATCTTTTAATCCCTAAGACCACTTTTAAATCTGAAATACACAGGCGTGTCGCCACCGCATTTCTACATAAAAGGAAACCAAATACATAAAATAAACGACTCACCGTCGAGTGGTGGACACAAAACACACAATACAATCCTCCAGCCGCATTAATTTGGCTTGAAACAGCGGGGTTCTCTGCAGATTTATGAAGAGACCGAGCGCAACCAACTAGCCATAAACATTAGCACCCGAGTTCACCTCTGACCCGGAAGATGTCAAGATAGAATAGTCCATTTTTAGTAGGGGGATACAGAAATTGACCGGTTTTTGTATTGCGTTTTTAATGATCGTTTTCATCGTAACTATAATTATTTTTATGTTAAATGTACATTAACAAGCATGAGCAATGTTAGTGATGTAGGTGACTGGCCGGGGCGGGGCCGGGGCCCCTGCTGATTTGGGGCCCCAAGCAACGGCATCATTTGCCTACATGGTAGATCCGCGTCTGTTCTCCCCTCTGCTCCCCCTCCAACCCTCCCTCCTCTCTGCTCTTTACGGTGAGGGAGCAGACCAAGGGGGAAAAAGGTAAAACAAGCAGCTACGGAGCCAGCATAAGAGCCTGTAAATAAGTTTATTCGTTTTTACTGATAGATAATTAGTTATTAGCGGTACTGCATTTTAAATAAAAATAGCACAAATCCGCTTATGAATTATAAAAGTTAGTTAAACCGTTGTTACGCTGACAAAAACGTTAGGTCCGCTGTAAGCGGATTAGCGCATTAGCGGTCCCTAGCGGTCATATGCCCACCTTTGAGTTTGGCTGACATAATAGTTATGTCGGCACCGCCATCCAGGAGGGCTTCATGTGTGAGGACCCCTTCTAGTGTGATTGGCAAGTAAGCTTTCATAGCTTCCCCCCTTTTGACCAAATCACACAGAAACCTTACAGGTTTCGGCCAACGTTTCCGTTTACCTTTGACTTTGTAATCTTGTTTTAACTGAACCGCCAGTGCAGTCGCCAACGTGTCTGAGTTTTCAGTTTGTGACGGATCACTATTGTTGATGTTTGAGTCTTCCCCCTTTTGTCTGATTTGTCAGCTGTTGGAGTCTGTGACAACAACGTCTTGGTGACTGTCAGCGTCAGTGGTAATGTTATCTTGTGAGTCCTCCGACTCATTTTCAATTATAGTGGTACACATCGCTCCAGGTTGGTTATCCTTGTTTGTATTTTTGAAAATTTCTATCAAACGACGTAGTATCTCTAAATCTTCAGAACTCAGGGATTTAGGGCCTCTCTTCTGGAACTTTTGTGATTTTTTGCTTGTCTCAGACTGTTCAGTTCGAGGAGCAAGAGGGGTATGTCCTTGACTTGGGGGTTCCTCTTGGGACCACCCTTTGTTGTATGTATTACATCGGTGTCCATACTTTTTAGTCCTTGGACGTGCGCCCCACTTTTCAAATCGTTGTTCGACCTTTAGGTCTCTTTTGAACCACTTCGGGTCATTGTTCCAGCGGGCACCTTCACTACGTGGTTTGTTAGGTTAAAAATCCTTGTTTTTCTCACCTTCTTTAGGATAGGGAGTAATAATAATAATAATTATTATTATTATTTAATTTATAATGCACTTTTCATTAACAAAAATCTCAAAGTGCTACAAAGTGCAACAAAAATCAAAGATCAAATAAAAACTAGTGATAAAATCAAGTAAAATCAATGATAGTATCAACTAAGATCAAAGGTAAAATCATGTGGAGGCAGAGTAGGCTCGCTTAAAAAGAAAGGTCTTTAAGCCTTGTTTAAAGTCAACCAGTGACTGTGGAGCTCTCAGGTAGTCAGGGAGGGAGTTCCATAGGCGGGGGCAGCCACACAGAATGCCCGGTCTCCCATGGTCCTTAATTTGGTTCGTGGAATGTGAAGGAGATTACTGTTCTGTGATCGAAGAGACCGGGTGGATGAATATGGAGCAAGAATGTCCTTTAGATAATCTGGTGAAGTTCTGTGTAAGCATTGATGTGTAATGAGAGCAGTTTTGTACTGAATTCTGTAGGTGACAGGAAGCCAGTGGAGGTTATGGAGAATGGGTGTAATATGTTCAAATTTACGAGCTCTCAATAAAATCCTTGCTGCACTGTTTTAAATATATTGAAGCTTCTGAAGGTTTTTGCCAGGATTCCAATAAACAGAGAGTTGCAGTAGTTGAGCCTGGAGGAGACAAAAGCATGGACGAGTTTCTCAGCATCAGAAAAAGTTAAGAGATGGGCAAAGTTTGGAGATGGAAGAAGATGGAAGAAGCAGGTTTTAAATAGATGCTTAATGTGATTTTCAAATGTAAGATGAGAGTCCATTTTTATTTCAAGATTTGTAACAGAGGTGGAGAGGGGGATGTCTTGTCCAGAAAAGGAAATTGTTGTTATAGTTGATGTTTGTACCTGGTGAGGGGTGCCAATCAGTATGGCCTCAGTCTTGGAGCAGTTTAATTGAAGAAAGTTCTGATTCATCCATGCCTTTATTTCCTCCAGGCAGGTAGAGAGGGCAGTGAGTGAAGATGGAGATGACAATGGGGATGATGATGATGCTCCAGTCCTGATGTAAAGCTGTGTATCGTCGGCATAACAGTGAAAAGAAATGTTGAACTGATTAATAATTTGACCCAAAGGCAGCATGTAGAGGGAAAACAGCAGGGGCCCCAGAACTGACCCCTGAGGGACACCACAGGAGACACAGACTGTCTGGGACGTGGCATTGCCAAGACTAACACATTCCAACCTATTGGAGAGGAAAGATTTGAACCAGTCCAGGACAGTGTCACAGAGACCGACCTCCACATGAAGACGGTGGAGGAGGATATGGTCCACAGTGTCAAAAGCTGCAGTGAGGTCAAGGAGGACAAGGATGGAGGGAGAACCAGTGTCAGCAGCCATGAGGACATCATTAGTAACTCTCAGCAATGCAGTCTCAGTACTGTGAGCTGCTTGGAAGCCAGACTGAAACTTCTCATACAGGGAGTGTTGTTGTAGGTGGACCTGCAGCTGAGCAGCAACGGCTTTTTCCAGCATTTTAGACAGAAATGGGCAATGCTGGGCAGCGCTAATCCAAAAATTAGTTCCGCTATTTCTAAGGCACTAATTAATTCATTTAGGTCCGCTATTTCAAAAGCACTCATGTCTTGTGAAAATTAGGGGAAGCTAATTTCTAATCCGCTAAATAAATTCAACTATTGGTAGCCACTAGCCAGCAAGTTATGCAATATTTGCACTACACTGCCAACTAGCGGTTGTTACGGTCCCTGACCTCCAGTATGGGGAGCTCTCTTCATGAGACACCTTTTCTTATCCTTCCCTGTGTTTCAGGTCTACTTTGCTGTCTACCTGGCTGCCACAGGTGTCTGGTGTTACAGCTCGTCAGTTGCTCCATAAAGAGCTTCACCTCAGATGTGTCAAGTCCCTTTTCCCTGTGTTTGCCTGTTTGTTTTTTCTCTTTTCTACTTTGTAAAATAAACATATTCTTTTATTGACATCCACTGTTAGTTTTGCTTATGTTACACACAGTGCCATATTTTTACCTACTTAACTCAAGTTGCCTTTTTGGACATGCATGAATATATTTGTATACACTGTACTTGTCTGTAGTAGAGAGAACATTAATCTTCTCTTGGCGGTGCAAATTCTGCTAACACAAAACGTGTAAGTACTTAAAACTTTTAGTTACTTTCATCCATGCTTCTAAAAGTCAACAATTGTTTGTTCTGCATCTGTCTGTTAGCAAAATATCTTATGAACAACTGAATATATTTTGATTAAACGTTCAAGAAATATTCACTGAATGGCTCTCTACGACTGGTTGACTTTTAAAATACATCCAATTCAAGATGGCTGCCACAGCTAACTGAACATAAAAATCACAAAATTGACTACAACTCAGTCAATTTGACAAAAATTGAGATAAAATTTGGTATGGTAGTAGCTGAGATTCATTCCCAAAGCATAAGCAAAGGACTTTTAGAATGCATAAGATATTTCTTTAAAATTATAACGTTATTTATTTGGAATCAATGGTGTTGGTCTGTTAGCAAAATATCTCATGACCCTCTGGACAGATTTTGAAAAATCTTTCAAGAAATAATAAACTGATGTTTCTTTACTGCTGATTAACTTTTGGATACATTTGAATTGAAGATGGCTGCAGTGCAGCAGGCAATTGAAATAAGCCAAACTCAAAAATGGTTATAATTCAGTTAATTTTACACATATGGAGTTAAGTGATTGTTTGTTTAAAGTTATTTTATATATTCTTTTAAATAATGGGGTGATATAAGATTTTTTTCTTCTTTCTGCACTCTTCATTCAATGTTTTGTTTTTGATGAACTTGTTTTATTTTGTCTCTTTTAAATGAATGAATAAATAAATTAAAATATTAAATAGCTTTACATCTGCTAACTTCTTGGCATAAACCAACACAGACATGTCCCTGTTTTTAGTGTTTCACATGCTTTATATTGTAGCTGTATTATGATATGATACGAAGCCACGGAGCTCCAGGGGAAGCTGAAAGCAGCTGACTGGAGACAGAGCCCCCATCCCGGGATGGAAAAGAAAAACACACTGCTGAAGCCCCCTGAGATAGATGGAATGTCCGGCGTAAAACTAATTTGACCACGGTTTAATGTGACGCAGATGTGTTTATATAGCTCTGCAAACATTGAACGTTGTTGTCTTGCGGTGTTGAGTGTAAAATATTTCCACACAACGCACATGTTACGATGAAAAGTCAGCTAGCTGCTAGCTAAGATGCTACTCACCAGTCACCAGTGTTGTCAGATCTTGCGACAGAAACAAGCGTCTAGCTCCATGAAAACAATCCATAAACAAACGACCAGCTCTTTCAAAACGATGCCAAAACAAACCCAACAGAGTACTCAGTTAGTCCTTAGGTTTGTAGCTGCCTGCAAACTATAAACTGGATTTCCTGAATGTGAGGCGGGTCTTGTTACTCTGGGTTCATGAGACACGCCTCCGTTCAGGAAATCCATTCCATAGTTTGAAGCCAACGTGCATCATGGGTTGGATCGATACTACTATCGATAGCTACGAGAGCCAGCGCGCCGAAGACAAAATAACGTTACCCCATTTTGTTTTTACTGATAGATAATTAGTTATTAGCGGTACTGCATTTTAAATAAAAATAGCACAAATCCGCTTATGAATTATAGAAGTTAGTAAATCCGTTGTAACGCTGACAAATAGTTTAGGTCCACTATAAGCGGATTAGCGCATTAGCGCTCTCTAGCGGTATGGTGCCCAGCTTTGGAAATGGGAGGTGGGAAATTGGGCGGTAATTAGAAAGAATGTCGGGATCCAAATTAGATTTTTTTCAGAAGAGGCTTAATGATGGCAGTTTTTAGAGACAGTGGAACATGACCAGATTGTAGAGACTTATTTATTATTTGTGTGATTAATGGGCTTATTGCAGAGTGATTGGATTTTATGAGGGGAAGGGATCCAGGGTGCAGGATGAAGGCTTCATTTTCTTTATGATGGTCTCCACCTCACTCTGAACACCTTCATCAAAGCTGCTCAGGGATCCAGAATGCAGATGGGTAGATGGCAAATGAAGATCAGGGAGGCTGTGGAGCTGAGATCTGATAGAGTCAACTTTGTTTTTAAAGAATGAAAGGAACAGGTTGCATTTTTGAACAGAGTCCTCATGAGTTTGTTTAATGGGATTAAGCAGATGAGATATTGTGGAAAAAAGCTGTTTAGAGTTTCCAGGGCAGTTGTTGATGATGTTGGAATAATATTTTGAGCGTGCTTCTTTAAGATAATAGGCGTATGCTTTCTGATGTTCTTTGTATGCCTACTTATGTACAAAGAGTCCAGATGATTTTACACATCTCTCAATAGCACGGCCAGTTGCCTTCATCTTGCGCAGCTCACCAGTGTACCAGGGGGCTGAACAAGAGAAAGACACCAGTCTTGTTTTCAAGGGAGCATGTAGGTCCAGAAGCTCCTGGAGAGATTGGTTGTGGCAATCCACAGAGTCATTTGCAGATAAATGATTGACAACAGTCAGGGAGTGAAGATCAGCGGACAGAACATCAGGTGAAATGTTTTTAAAGTTACGGAACTGGATAGGTCATTTT
The DNA here is from genome assembly GCA_038048925.1 of Garcialebias charrua. Taxonomy (NCBI): domain Eukaryota; kingdom Metazoa; phylum Chordata; class Actinopteri; order Cyprinodontiformes; family Rivulidae; genus Garcialebias; species Garcialebias charrua. Next base: position 27,280 of record JBBPBX010013346.1, on the reverse strand, counting down.
GGGTTTGAAGCAGGTGTATATGTCCGCATCCCTTCCAGCTCCAGCGATTGGGATTTGACCATTTCACCTGGACACGTCAACATCAATGAGGACCCTCATCAGTATGCATACCGTGAGAACCGATCAACAGAGGACACAATCTCCTCTGTGGTCCACACTGCTCTTACCCACCTGGATCAGAAGGACGCCTACGTCCGTATGCTCTTTGTGGACTTCACATCTACCTTCAACACCATGATCCCCTAAACCCTGATGGACAAACTATTCACACTTGGACTAAGCCCCTCCATTTGTAACTGGGTACTAGACTTCTTAACAAACAGACCTCAGTCTGTGAAGATCCACAACTTCTCCTCCTCCACCATAACCCTCAGCACTGGCTCTCCTCAAGGATGTGTGCTGAGCCCTCTTCTGTTCACTCTGCTCACATATGATTGTGCAGCCACCCATCCAGGCTGTCATATTGTAAAGTTTGCAGATGATACAGCGGTGGTGGGATGCATCACAAACAATGATGAGTCCAGCTACAGGCAGGAGGTGGAACACCTGGAGAGCTGGTGCAAAGAGAATAACCTTCACATAAATGTGAAGAAGACAAAGGAGATGATTGTGGACTTCAGAAGGAACAAACAAACCCACACCCCACTGAACATAAGTGGATCTGCGGTGGAAGTGGTCTCCAGCTACAAGTACCTGGGTGTACACATGAATGATAACCTCAGCTGGAGCAACAACACCACCAGCCTGATCAAGAAAGGTCATCAGAGACTCTACTTCCTCAGACGGCTGAGACGAGCTGGTCTGAGTAGCCCAGTCCTCACCTCCTTCTACAGGTGTGCAGTGGAGAGCATCCTGTGCTCCAGCATCAACGTGTGGCATGGAGGCTGCACAGCTGCAGAAAGAAAAGCTACAGAGAGTGGTGAAGGCTGCACAGAAGTCTGTTGGAGTCAGTCTCCCCACCATCACAGACATTTACACCTCCAGATGCAGGAAAAGAGCCACCTGCATCATGAAAGACCCCACTCACCCAGCACACACTCTTTGCCCCACTCCCTTCAGGACGGCGGTTAAGGAGCATCAAATGTAGAACCACTAGACTGAGGAACAGCTTCTACCCTGAGGCTGTTAGACTCATGAATAAATAAATAATAAGAATAATCACTGCAAAATATCACAACATGCTGATGCTGAACTGTTTTCATTTTGCTATGTTCATCTGTGACCATCTGCTCATCCAGACTAGTGTTCATGCTGTTGTTTATAATGATGTTTTTCTATTACATTAGGGCTTAGTATATTTCTAGTTGATGTTTTTGTATGAATGTCTAATTGTCAGGCTGGGACTTAGACTGCCCCCTCTCTGTTACATCTGAGGCTACTTGGTGTCGCGCTCCTACCACGTGGCCCCCGGGTGTGTGTGCCTTTGCCTGCTGGCGTGCTAGGGGCCCTTGCTGTCGCTTTTAATAATAATAATAATAATAATGAATTCAATTTATAACGCACTTTTCATCAACGAAAATCTCAAAGTGCTAAAATCTCAAAGTGCTTTTGGGGTTGGGCGCTTGGGCGTGTGTCGGGCCTGGGGCTACGTCAGTGCAACGGGCTCTTGCAACGGGCTCCGGCGGGGGCCTGTGAGTTTGTCGCTGTTGGCCCCCGCGGGGTCATTGTGTGTAGTCGCTGGTGGGGCTCTTCCGGTTCTCCCCTTTTGGTCGGATCTGGGGAGTGGGTCAGTGGCTCATCCTGTTCGGGTGGTCCTGGGGACTCGGGGATCGGGGTCCTTCTTGGGGTCTTGGGCTATGATCGCCCCTTCGTCTGCCTCAGGCCTTGGGGGGCGGATCTCTGATGCTTCACGGTCGCTACTGAATGTTCTATTCCAGGAACCTTATTCACTTATGCATGCTCACAACCACACACAAATGGATACAGGGATGCATATGTAGATATCATATGCAGATATGTAGATGGGTATATGACTGATTATGAATGTATATGTATGTATACTGTATATGTATTTGTAGGTATGGGTATGTTTATTTATGGAAATCTACTGCAAGGTCATGAATATTATTAGTCTTTATGCATGTGTGTTTCGTTGCTGTGTTCTGTCATGTACTTTGCAGGATTGCAGGAGAGGATGGCTGTAAGGTGAGAAGGGAGAACATCTATAAAAGGGAGAAGAAAAAAAAGAAAAAAAAAGAAAGGTCATCAGAGACTCTACTTCCTCAGACGGCTGAGACGAGCTGGTCTGAGTAGCCCAGTCCTCACCTCCTTCTACAGGTGTGCAGTAGAGAGCATCCTGTGTTCCAGCATCAACGTGTGGCATGAACGCTGCACAGCTGCAGAAAGAAAAGCTGTACAGAGAGTGGTGAACGCTGCACAGAAGTCTGTTGGAGTCAGTCTCCCCACCATCACAGACATTTACAGCTCTAGATGCAGGAAAAGAGCCACCTACATCATGAAAGACCCCACTCACCCAGCACACATACTCTTTGCCCCACTCTCAGGACGTCGGTTAAGGAGCATCAAATGTAGAACCACTAGACTGAGGAACAGCTTCTAACCTGAGGCTGTTAGACTCGTGAATAAATAAATAATAAGAATAATCACTGCAAAATATCACAATATGCTGATGCTGAACTGTTTTCATGTTGCTGTGTTCATCTGTGACCATCTGCTCATACAGACTTGTGTTCGTGCTGTTGTTTGCAATGATGTTTTTCTATTACATTAGGGCTTAGTGTATTTCTAGTTGATGTTTTTCTTAGTTAAATCCTAGATGTTATTACTGTTTTTCTCTTACATTTTGTTGTTGGATATAACTGGGACCCTGTGTACATAATCTCATTTCATCACATGTACCACATGCAGTGCAAATGACAAAAAAAATCTCTGACTCTGACACATCTCAAAGGGTGTTTTGTTTTGTGTACGGGCTATAAAAACATCTATCACACACTCTTTTTATTTCTTCGATAGACCTCCTTTTGTAGTTTACGCTGACATTTACTACTTGTTTTATGTCAGGGTAGAGATTATTGGTGAAGCTAAATTTAAAACCTTCTTCCTCCTCCATGCCTGGTTTGTTTCTGTTACCAAAAAAAGTATGGAGGATTTGGTTATAATATAACCGTTGTCTTTCTACGTGAGTGAGGTAGCCACAGGACTTTGTAACAAATCCTCACTCCAACCTACTCCACTAACGGGTCCTTAACTAATCCTAGCACTCAAGTATTACCCGAGGTGTCCTAGAACAGTTAGGATTTTAGGCTGAGATGAGGTAATTCACCCAGACTGTTTACTGTCTACGATCTGCACGTCACACCCTCATTTCACCCTGTGAATAGCTTGGCCTAGCAGAATGGAGTCAGATCATACCCCACGGGGAAACGTGCATTAACGACAGCTTACCTCCTTGTAGATTGCAATTGTTTCCCGATCTGGTTAGTTTTAGGATCTAGGAACAAGATCCTAGGGGGTTGTTTTATACTCTCGAAGCTAATAAACTGTTCAAAACCTCCACAAGGTTGTTGTTATCTTTGCACCAAGTTTTCTTTTAGACCTTTCTTTTTTTATATATATATATATTTTTATTCAAGAAAACACAAAATTATACACAGTTATGCAGAGTAACATGAATTAAAGTTTTCTTTTCTTTTTTTCCTTTTTTCCCCATTCACAACCTAACCCCACCCACCCCTATATACATGTAAAATAAGAAGATATATAAAAAAATAAAAATAAAAAATAAAGATAAATAAATATATAAATAACTAAAAAAGAGAAGACGGTGGGGGGCGTGCCTCCTGACATGTCAATAACTAAGCATCCAGAGTAAAATATGTGTCTTAGGGCCTACAGGTTCATGGAAGGGACTTGAGATTCCTAAAGTACTCAATCATAGGGTCCCACTTGCTGTGGAATCCTTTTGTTGAGCCTCTAATGAAGTATTTAATTTTCTCTAATTTTAAGAAAAACATTAGCTCAGTAAGCCAGACTGAAACTTTGGGTGGTTCAGAGGATTTCCAATGCAGGGCTATATTTCTACGAGCTATCAAAGAAGCAAAGGCGAAAACGTTCTTCTTATCAACAGTTAATGTAGATTCTTCAGTCAACACTCCGAATATTGCCATTTCTGCAGACGGTTTGATCTTGGTATTAAACGCATCATTTAGTGTTTTACAGAAAGATGACCAAAATTCGGTTAATTTCGGGCAAGTCCAAAACATATGGGTCATGTGTGCTGGGGCAAGGTGACACCGCTCACATCTATCATCAATGTCACTATATATTCTAGAGAGTTTCGACTTAGTAAAGTAGGTTCTATGAAGGACTTTGAATTGTATCAAGCTAAGCCGTGCACAGGATGAAGTTCCATTGATTTTTTTCAGAGCACTGTCCCAAAGATCACCAGAAACCATAAATCCCAGTTCTTCAGACCACACATTTCTAAGCCTGTCTAATGTTGATTCACGAAGAGAGGTAATTATGTTAGAAATGTTTGCTATGTGTTTCTTAATATGCATGGGGTTACGTAAGATTTTTTCAAGTCCCGAGTCTGTTGGAGATGTAGGAAAAGTTGGGCTCTGGCTTTTAATAAAATGACGGACTTGAAAATATCTGAATAGATCATGTTTTTGTAGATGGAATTTGGACGAAAGGACACTGAAACTAGCAAAAATACCATCTATATAGAAACTGTCACACGTATCCAGACCATTCCTCCTCCACAAAGCAAAGGTATGATCCATTCTAGCTGCAGGGAAAAGGTGGTTATGACAAATAGGGCTGTATAAAGAAAATTCCTTTAATTTAAAATGTTGTCTGAATTGTGTCCATATTCTAAGAGAAGAAGATACAACAGGATTAGAAGTGAATTTAGAGGGTGAAAATGGTAATCCAGTGGTGATCAAAGCAGAGAGTGAGGTGGTGCGGCAGGAATTTGCTTCAATCCTACACCAATCCAATTGTGGATTTTGATACCAATATATGATTTTTTGAATATTAGATGCCCAATAGTAATTTCTTATGTTGGGTAAAGCCATACCCCCCTTCTCTCTAGGCCTTTCCAAAAACTCTCTACGAATCCTTGCATTTTTATTTGCCCAAATAAAAGAGGAGAGCATTTTATTTAGGGATTGAAAAAAGGATTTATAGCAGACGGTGTAACACGTTCATTTTTATGCAGTTAATTCTTCCTGGAAGAGATAAAAAGAGATTAGACCATCTCTTAAAGTCAGCTTCCAATTTAAGCAAAAGAGGTTTAAAGTTCTTTTCATAGAGATCGGAAAAGGCACGAGTGATATGTATACCTAAGTATTTAAATCCAGATTTTGATATTTGAAAAGGGAGTGCAATGTCTGGTAATTGAAGTGCCAAATCATTAATTGGAAAGCATTCACTTTTAGAAAAATTTAGTTTATAACCCGAGAAATTCCCAAAGTCATTGAGGATATTGACAATATTAGGGATAGATGATAATGGGTCAGAAATGTATAGCAGTAAGTCGTCAGCATATAAAGAAATTTTATATTCAGTATCAAACCTACGAATACCAAGGATATTAGAGGTTGATCGAAGTTTTATTGATAGGGGCTCAATAGCTAAGGCAAATAAAAGTGGGCTAAGAGGACATCCCTGACATGTACCCCTCGAGAGAGAAAATAGGTGAGAAGATATCTTATTTGTGATTACTGATGCCTTGGGTGATGTATATAATAAACGTATCCAGGATATAATATTCAAACCAAAGCCAAACTTTTCCAATACGGTAAATAAGTAACTAAATTCTATTCTGTCAAATGCTTTTTCCGTGTCTAGAGAGACAACTACTTCAGGAGTCTCATCAGACGCAGGAGATTGGATAATACTTAAAAGTTTGTGAATATTTGTAAAGGAGTGTCGATCCTTTATAAAACCAGTTTGATCTGATGAGACGATATTGGATATAATATTCTCGTCTAGAGGCTAGTAGTTTGGCCAGAATTTTAACGTCAACATTGAGCAAGGATATAGGTCAATATGACCCACATTCTTTCGGGTCTTTGTTAGGCTTTAAAAGAAGTGAAATGGAAGCCTCCGTTAAAGTTTGTGGTAGATGGTTCTGATTGAAGGAGTGAATAAACATCTCCAGTAGTAAGGGAGCGAGTTGGGAAGAAAACTTCTTATAAAATTCAACGGTGAAACCATCTGGTCCAGGTGATTTGCCACTCTGCATTTTATGAATGGAGTCAGAGATCTCTTGTAATTTTATGGCCTCTTCAAGGCTATCTTTGACTTCTGTGTCTACTTGAGGTATATCAATGTTATCCAAAAAGGATATCATTTCAGATTTATCTTGTGGAGAGGAAGAAGTATATAACTTGGAATAGAAATCTCTGAAGGCGTTGTTTATCTCTATCGGGTCTACAGTCAAGGAATTTGAAGTGTTGCGTATCTGCGGCATAAGATAGGGCATTGATTTACATTTAAGTTGATAAGCCAAAAGGCGGCCTGCTTTATCTCCATGTTTGTAATACAGTATTGTCCTTTCAGCCAAAGTTGATGTTTTTCAGTCATTTCTGTTGACAATAAGTCATATTCTGTTTTCAGTGTAATCCTATCTTTATATAGCTCAGGCGTTGGGGTAGTAGAGTATTGCAGATCAATTTGTTTTATTGATTCAAGGAGTTCTTTCGTTTTTTGTTTTCTTTCCCTATTACGTGAGACAGAATAAGAAATGATTTTCCCTCTTATAACCACTTTAAGTGTTTCCCATAACGTAGATGGTGATATTGAATCAGATCTGTTAAAGTATAGAAACTCATCAATTTCTTTACCAATGAATTCACAGAAATCTATATCTGATAATAGGGATGTGTCTAATCTCCAGATTCTTGATTGTGTGACATTTTGAGAAAATGAGATATCCAGGGAAACCGGTGCGTGGTCTGATTCAACAATTGTATGGTATTCAGTTCTCTTAGTAAAAGGGAGGAGTGTCTTATCGATGAAGAAAAAATCAATGCGACTATATGTGTGGTGAACATGTGAAAAGTAGGAAAATTCCTTTTTATGTGGGTTAAAGAACCTCCAAGGATCCACCCAGCCCACTTTCTCAGCAAACTCACCTAGAGCAATAGACATTTTAGAGCGTGTCAAAGTTTTTGGACTAGAGCGGTCCAAAGCTGGGTCCATAACCATGTTAAAGTCACCTGATAAAATAAGACTATGCCTGTTTAGGTCAGGAAAGAGAGAAGTCAGTTTACGTATAAAACTAACATCATCCCAATTTGGTGCATAAACGCTAGCTAGGATTACTGGAGTATTAAATAGTAACCCAGATACTATTATAAATCGTCCCTGGGGGTCAGAAATGGTCTGTGTGGCGTGAACAATACTTTTTTGTGGATCAGAATGGCTGTCCCGCGTGCTTTGTTATTAAAGTTAGAATGGTAACTCTGTCCAATCCAGTTCTTCTTAAGTCTGCTATGATCCGCCAACTTTAAATGAGTTTCTTGTAAAAATATTATCTCTGCATTTAGCCTCTTTAAATGAGAAAAAATCCTAGCTCTCTTGTTGGGTCCATTCATCCCTTTCACATTCCAGGTAATAAAACGTGTCGAACTTACACCTATATCTGCCCTGACATTATCAGCGTTGTATAACATATGACCACTTCAAAAACGAAGAGCAGGATAAGCACACCCCCACGTCTGTTGATAACAAAACAAAAATAACCCAAATATTAATAGTAAGCAAACAAAATAATAAAACATTAGTAACAATAAATATAATTCTCTCTTCAACCCCAAACCAAATATAACCTATGCCTGTCCCCAAAACATGGGCAGACTGCAGGTCCTCTTCTAACTCCTGAACCTTCCAATACACCATCTCCTATTGACCCGTGAAGAGCCTATGACCTTTAACAATAATCAGTCATATTAGTTGAAACCTTTTTGATAGTAAAATTAAAATGAAAACCACATAGTCAAGCTTGAGAAATAAAAAATAAAAAAGGGGGGGAGGAGGACAAAATGAAAAGTACTGTACTTAGTTATTATAATCAGTTAGATCATATAAAGTTGTTATAGCCGATTAGATCACCCGAAGCAAAAAGTTCAGTCATAGATGTTCTGCAATAAATTATATCAAAAAACCACTCAATCCAGCAAAATTACGGTAAATAGAAAGTAAATACTGTATAACCGATTAGATCATTCAAAGCAAAGTTTGGTGAAAGTCCAGAGTCACATTTGTTTAATAATAAATTAAGGTGAATTCCGTGTGGTCTAGCAAAATTAAATAATAATAAACCACTTAGTCCATCAAGATTAAGTAAAGAGTCATTGTAACCAGTTAGAACAGCCAAAGCACACTTTTGGTCCAAAAAAAAAAAAATTAAATAACAATAAAAGTTATTATAGTCATTTAAATAACCCAAAGCATACTCTTGCAAAAAGTTCAGAATCTCGTATGCAAAACAAAATTAATGTGTAAACCACACAAAAAAAAATAAAAATAAAAAAATAAAAAAATAATAAATAAAAAAATTAAAAATAAATAAGTACCCTATGTTCTTATAACCAAATAGGTCACCGGACGCAACCTTTTGGCATAAGTTAATCAAGCGTGTTAGTAAATAAAAAAAATAAAATAAAATAAATGAATTTAAAAAAATAATAATAATAATAATAATAAAAAATAAAAAAAATAATAATAATAATATCCTAAGTTATTGTAACCACACATGTTAACCAAAGCAAATTATAGTAAGAGATCAGACTCACATACATGTTTGAGCGTCCTCCAGACAGAAAGGTGGTTTCTATGTTTCAGTGATGTGAGGTGCAACCAGTAGCAATTAGCTACATTACAGTTAGCCATCTTCTGCAACCACCTGTTTCTCGTAATAGGCCCGTGCTTCCTCCGGTGTCTTAAAGTCGAGGGATTGTCCCTTATGAGAAACCCGTAGGGTAGCTGGGTAGCGCAGGCGAAATTTTACTCCTTTCTTGTAGAGATCTTGTTTTATGCCGTTGAATTCTGCACGTTTCCTCGACAAGGCAGGGCTATAGTTTAGATAAATCCTCAGTGTGGTCCCCTGGTAGGTGATTGAGTGTTGCCTTGCCCACTGAAGTAGTCGTTCCTTCTCCTGGTATCCTTGGAAGCAAATCACGAAGGGACGCGGTGTGTGGTTAGAGCTGCTGGGCTTCGCACCCACCCTGTGTGCTCGTTCCAGCACCGGGGCAGAATCAAACAGAGCGTCGCTGCTCGTGAACTCCATTAGCACTTTCGACATGAAGTTAGTTGTGTTCCCCACACCTTCGCTGCCTTCAGGAATGTTTATCCACCTTATTCTTGGGGGTGTCACTGTAGAAACGATAATGTGTCGTACTTCCGTTTGACCCCGGAAGTAGAATTTTTGCATTGGCTCCTCGTTGTTTTCTTGCTAATCTGCACGCGTCGTTGAAGTTCTGTTAAAGTTCTGTTTTCTGTTATTTCGAGCTAAAATTGTCACGAAGATGTCTTGTGGAGCTCGGGTACCTGTTGCGCTGTTCGTGGCTGTACGAATAATCAGACGAAGCTGAATTTGTGGCTGCAACTAGTGTGTGTTGAACATGCTCCGAAAACAAAAACCTGCATCCTTCTTTGTGGCTGGGCTACGAGAAACCACCTGAAAAAAGACTCTGTATCCTCCAGAGGATCGAGAACACCAGGTATGATTTAAGAGACAGCTTTTAGTTTTATGATTTTATGTAGTCAGTGATTAAATGATACTAATATTTTCGTGCATAACTGGCAAATAAACACACGCACCTATATATGTATGCTGTGTGTGTATATTTATTTATATATATATAATATAGGTGTGTGTTGTGTTTATTTATATATATATATATATAATATAGGTGTGTGTTGTGTTTATTTATATATATATATAGGTGTGTGTGTGCGTGGGTTTCTTTTATATATAATCTAGGTGTGTTTGTGTGTGTTTATTTATATATATATATATATATATATATATATATAATCTAGGTGTGTGTGTGTGTGCGTTTATTTATATATATATAATCTATGTGTGTGTGTGTGTGTTTAGTTATATATATAATCTAGGTGTGTGTGTGTTTGTGTGTGTTCATAAATGAACCCTAATGTTTGTATACTGTACTTTTACATTCCTCCTTTCTGTTATATTTCTGCATCTGTTATATTTCTCTCTGACTCTCTGACTCTGACTCTGATAAGGTGAGTTCCAGGGATGGATGACGCTCCAATTGGTCCAGGGATGGATGGATGACACTCCAGTTGGTCTAGGGATGGATGGATGACGCTCCAGTTGGTCCAGGGATGGATGACACTCCAGTTGGTCCAGGGATGGATGACACTCCAGTTGGTCCAGGGATGGATGACACTCCAGTTGGTCCAGGGATGGATGATGACGCTCCAGTTGGTCCAGGGATGGATGACACTCCAGTTGGTCCAGGGATGGATGACACTCCAGTTGGTCCAGAAGTTTGTGTGCAGTTATGTACCACAGCAACAAATGAGTGAAAATATAATTTCTATAAATAAATCTGCGTTTGAAGTACATTTGGTGTTGCTGTGTTTCACCTTCTTTATTTCAATAAGATACGTTGTTTAATGTCTAATGAGAAGTTCTACTGCAAATAAAAAAACTAGATGCAATTGTTTTTTTGGCAACAGTTTATTTTTTTATTGACAAGTACAAAACTTAAAAACATGCATGTTGCTGTATGGTTCCTCCTCCGGAAGGAGATTGATAAAGTTCAGAATAAAAGCGATAATTATAAACTAAAAACAGTTGAAACTGAATACAATATGAGAACTGTGGGTGATTTGATGTCTTTTAATGAAAATGATTGGCTGCAGAATAAATACCAGAATAAATACCAGGTCAAATACACTCAACAAGAAATGATGGGCAGTTTCTGATTTTAAACAAACTGGAACAGATTCCTAATCATGTGGGACCACTGGACGACCACTGGACGACCACTGGACGACTGGAGCAAGCAGCCAACCCCTCCGGAATCCAAGACGATGGAACTTGGCCTTTCACTCGTCTGTTCCTTAAAAAAAAAGAATAAACTGTCATGTTTGCATCACAAAGTCTAAAATAAGACCAAGTTTGCTACTCAAAGTAGAAAAAATAAATACAGTTGCTCCTAAAATTTTTACTCATTCACAAAGATTAGAGTAAGATCAGAGTAAGTGTGTCTGTCAACTTCAGCGTGGGTGACCAGTCTGTGTTTGACTTGTGTGTAGGCCTTCCTGAAAATATAAATATTTCAATAGAACAAATGTAGTAATAACCAAAAGATGAACTTGTGTTATGGAATATTTTCTGTACAGACAGCATCCCACTGCTTTATTCACATGAGAGTAACAGGGACCTACAATCAAAACAGTACAAACAATACAGTATGTATGTGCAGTATGTATGTATATACTGTATATACAGTGTGCATACAGTATACACATACACACAGTATATGTATGTACTGCAAATGTATTACACACACATGTGTTTATATTATTTATCCACAGATTTGTTTAGTAAATACTTTAACAGATGCTAACGCTACATGCTAAGCTAACCACAGCTAGTAGACGGTGCTAAATCATGAAGAAAAAAACAACAACAGCTCCAACACAGAGAAAATTATACTCTCACATTGTTCTGAAATTGTTTCACAAAATGATTTATGTAGAATATTTTGTTTACCGGAGAAAACGTGATCTGAACACGACGTCTTCGAGAGCAGATCCGAGCAGAGGAGGGGCAGCTGTCAGCTCCTCCGATGGAGATAAATCCTTCACGTTTACTTATTTTTGGGATGAAGTGAAAACTGCGCTTTGAACAAACGTCTACCCGACAGGAACACCCACTGACCCAACACGAAGTAACCATTGTAATTAATTAGAAATAAACAAAACAAAAAAACAAACGTGATAAATACAGCCAGTAGACTGGGCTTTAACTGCTGCTCTCACTTCCGGCGGAAGACGTACACATAATTCGCGCAAGGCATCATGGGGGCTAGGAATAAGGTGGATAATCCTCAAATGATTGCGGCGTGATCTATTTTCAAGGTCTTCAATACGATCCAAGAGTGCCACGTTTTGAGCTTTTAGAACTTCGACAGCAGATTCGGTTGCACATAGTTTATCAAAGTTGTCACCCGCAAGCGATTCAGACGCAGTTAGCCGTTGCTGCATAAGGCCCATAGTTTCTGATAGAGCGCTCACCGAAGCTTGTAATGGCACAAGCGATGCTTGAATTAAAGTAGAAATGTCTTCCTTCAAGCTTTCACGTTGTTTTGTTAGCTCCTGAACTAACTGTGTCATCGTGATTCCATCGCTTTTAGTAAGGTTAGCGTCAGAAGAGCTAGCGTCCGAAGAGTTAGCTTCTGAAGCCATGGTAGCTAACTTACTAGCAACGGTGTTCCGCGTGGTCATCGAGGAGGTTTCTTTTTCTTTTTGCTTCTTGGTAGCCATGAGCAGGTCCAAAGACGTCGAGCACTGTAACACTTATAGTCACTCCTGACTCGTGGTGAAAAAAGTTAGTTTGGTCTCAAAAGTTACAGGTTGGGTCGGAGCTCTTCACACGCGCTGCCTACTCCACCATGGCCGAAACCGGAAGTCCAGAATGTATGTGTTTTTTTATATTTATGTAGGGTAATGTGTTACATTACCTAATACAGTACTGGTAATTTAAGTTACAGAATTTAATGCATTTCAGTATTGTGTTGATCTTCTGTGCTGGGCCATCCTTTTGGCCAGTGGCTGTTTAGTTTCCCCGATATAAGACTGATCACAGCCCTCCTGACACTGAACAGCATACACAATATTACTCTGTTTGTGCCGGGGGACTGGATCTTTGGGATGAACCAGTCTTTAATGTATTTTGGGGTTTAAAAGCCACTGGGACGTTGTGTTTAGAAAATAAACGTCTCAATTTCTCTGAAACTCCCGCAACATCTGGAATGACCACTGGTCTGGGTTCCTTCTTTTCACCTGATGGCTGCTGGAGTCCTGTTTGGGTTTCTTCTCTGCTTTCAGGAAGGCCCAGTTAGGATATCCACATTTCTCTAGAGCCTGTCTTGTGTGTGATTTCTCCTTCTGTCTGGCTGATGAGTTAGTGTGGACGCTGTCTGCTCTGTGACTGGTAGAGCTGCTGCCTCTCAGCGAGCAGGTCCCCGGTTCAAATCCCCGTCCGGGGGCCTTTCTGGGTGGAGTTTGCATGTTCTCTCCGTGCATGCGTGGGTTTCCTCCCACAGTCCAAAAACATGCATGTTAGGCTGATTGGTAACTCTAATTGTCCCTAGGTGTGAGTGAGACAGGTCCCTCTTGTAAATGAGTCCCAGTGACTCAACGAGGCTTGCCTGTATAAATAAAGGTTGAATGAATGAATGAATGAATGCAATGATACAGAGTCCTGATGACTCCTAACTTGTGCTCCAGAGGGTGGTGGGAGTCGAACTGTAAATACTGGTCTGTGTGGGTGAGTTTGTGGTACACCTCAGTTTGCAAATGTCCTCTATCAGAAACTGAGACCTCACAGTCCAAGAAATCCAACCTGCCATTTTTTACAACTTCTCATGTGAACTTGATATATTTATCCACAGAGTTGATGTGATCAGTGAAATGTTGGACTTCCTGAGGTGGAAGTGGTCTCCAGCTACAATTACAGTATTTTCTGGTGTATAGGTCACACCTGTGTATAGGTCGCATTGTCCAATTATCACCAATAGATTGGAAAAATCCCTAGATAGGTCGCACCTACGTTTAGCTCTGCTGCAAATGTCTGCCACAGGAGCGCACAGCAAGGCTTTTAAGAAGATTAACACTTAAAAACAATTATTTGTTTGATAAAAATTATAGCAAATATATGTCTGAGCTGAACTTTTCCTTAATAAATGAACATAATTGTGAAATGAGCTGGATTTAAAAATGTGTTTAGCCCAAAGTGATAACAAGCCATATATAGGTTGCACTGGTGTATAGGTCGCAGGCCTTGAAAAAATCCATTAAAAAACCATAAAACGGTGCGACCTATTAGGGGTGGGCGATATGGCTCAAAAATTATATCGTGATATTTCAGAGTATTATCACGATAACGATAAATTTCGTGATATAACCTAAAAAAAAAAATCTAATGTATTTATTTGACAAAATTAACTTAACATGTTGCTTTGCAGTATTATATAAAAAATTTAAAAACAACAAGGGGTAATTTTACTGAAATTACTTTATTTAGTAAAGTATTGTAAATCAGACATTTACACCTCCAGATGCAGGAAAAGAGCCACCTGCATCATGAAAGACCTCACTCACCCAGCACACTCACTCTTTGCCCCACTCCCCTCAGGACGGAGGTTGAGGAGCATCAAATGTAGAACCACTAGACTGAGGAACAGCTTCTACCCTGAGGCTGTTAGACTCATGAATAAATAAAAATAAAATAAAAAATAAACACTGCAAAATATCACATTGTGCTGATGCTGATCTGTTTTCTTGTTGCTGTGTTCATCTGTGACCATCTGCTCATACAAACTCATGTTCGTGCTGCTGTTTATTTCCACTATATTAGGCTTAGTGTATTACTAGTTGATGTTTTTCTTAGTTAATTCTAGATGTTATTACTGTTTTTCTCTTGCATTTGTTGTTGGATGTAACTGGGACCCCGTGTACATAATCTCGTTTTCATCACATGTACCACATGCGGTGCAAATGACAATAAAGACTCTCTGACTCTGACTCTATTTAGTCTCCAAGTAAAACTACACCTGCACTTTAGTTTTTGTGGTGTTTTTTTATCTATATTTTGTGCAGACTTTTTCCAATCTAAATAACAATCATTTTTAAAGTGCAGGTGTAGTTTCCTAAAACAACTAGCCTAAATAAAATGAAGTTTGTGTCATTCCTCTGATTCATTTTTTAACTGATCTGTCTCTGGCGGAGTTGTAATGTATACAGCAGTGTTGTGCATGTATATTACAGAGTGCCAGTGAACGCACCGCGAGCCAGAGCGTGACGTAGGCGCGCAGGTTCGGGTGTGAAAGAAAGTCAGAGAACGGAGCGGTGGAGGATCATGCAGTCTGTTAAGTGTATTTGTGCAGCTTAAACAATAAAGCAACGTCTGCTACAAACCAGCAAGGTTATTGAGCGTGCAGAGAAACATCACAGGAGTGACTGTGGAGCCGCGCATGTTTGTAACACAGTTTACAGCGAGGACACGGCTGCTCAGAGCGGAGCGGGGCGGGGGGACAGCTGCCTGCAGAGCAGGGGGGGAGAGAAGCTGAGACGCGCGCGCGTTGTTTTTAACATTTTAGCACAGGCTGGACGCTGAGCTCTGCATCGGGCTGCGTTTTACACCAGTACAGACGGCTGGAGGGGATGTGCGCAGTTTAAAGCGCTCGGGTGTTAAGGGGCGGGGCGCCCTGACGTATTACGTCATGAAATTAGCATATCATGATATAAGATTTTTGCCCGGGCAAGCTTTTAATACCGGTATTACCGGTAACGATATGATATGGCCCAGCCCTACGACCTATACACCGGAAAATACAGTACCTGGGTGTACACATGAATGATAACCTCAACTGGAGCAACAACACCACCAGCCTGATCAAGAAAGGTCATCAGAGACTCTACTTCCTCAGACGGCTGAGACGAGCTGGTCTGAGCAGCCCAGTCCTCACCCGTGGGTTTGCGTCCCACCTGGTTCAAGTTATTTTACGTTTGTCTTTTATTGGAGAAAATAAAAAGGAGTTTGTGTTATGCCTGTGGTTAACACAAACTCCTTTAGTTATATTTTAATGAAATTCAGCTCGCGCTGAATGGTGGAAATGCTCTGTATTGGTGCGCGCTTCGTGTTATTTACGTTCTAACATAAGCTGATTTGTAATCAGTTATTAACAACAATTAAACTCAGAAAAACTAATTCAGCTAACAATTTTTTTAGGGGTTTCTGTAGTTAAATTTTAATGAAATTCAGCCCTCGCGCTGAGGTTGCTGTTAGAACGAGTCCAGCCCCTGCTGCAAACAACGAATCAAATGTGAGCAGTACATGACGTCAAACTGGGCCCGGGAGCCCGGCCCGATCAGAACCACGGTGGAGATGGTTCCAAAACTAGGGCGGACCCGGGGCGGAAAAGGAAAATGCGAACATGCTGAACCCGCAGGGTTGCCAGATCTCCAGACCGAAAGAAGCGATCAGCTCCTTCAAAACAAGCACAAACAAGCGACTCGCTCTTTAAAAAAAAGCCCAAAAAAAGCACCCCATCCCATTGTGTAAAAAAAGGCAGTTTTAAACAGTATAAACATATTTATTATGGCATTACATATAACAAGCAAAATTATACATTAAAGAACGTATTCAGTCTAAAAAATAAAAATACATTTTGCATTTTTCTCCCATCTGTGGTCGTGGTCAGATCCAGTCTTGAAGAGCACGCTCTTTCTCCCAATCTTTATTATATTTTTTTCCATATTTACCCCACTTAGAGCTCATATTAGCGTTGTCTTGTCTAGACATTTCACTAAATTCTTTAGTTTGTAGCAGGTCGCTTTTGTAAATGAGCCCTCGAGGCTCAATGAGATTTACCTGACTAAATAAAGGTTGAATGAATGAATGAATAGACAAAGAATAAATAACAATGTTGCATTCGCGTGTAGTCGGATGTCCCGTGAAGAAACACGGTTTTTAATTTTAAACTCACTTTGAAAGTAATTTTCATTAATTTATCATTTTGTTTGCTAAAAACTAACATAGTTGAATGATACAAGATATATATGTTGTGTCACTATATGCTGCTCATGCTGACTCATCATTAATTGCTCGCGCTTATATAGTTTTACCGGCTCTGACTGTCGCTTGCGCCAACTGCACCTGAACGTAACATCTGCCTTGACGTAACATACGTGGAAGGGGGGCGTGACAAACTACCGACTGAAAAACAAGCACAAATAAGCGACTCAATGTCCGCGAGAAGCCCAAAAAACCGCCACAAGCGGCTGATCAAATTTGAAAGCGACTCCAGGGAAAAACAAGCCCAATGCCGCTTGAAATAAGCGGACTTGGCAACTATGCGAACCCGGGTTAGAAGGCGGGGCGGGGCGTTGAGGGCCGTGCAATGCAAAAACAGCTATAGAAAAAGTGTCCTGACCAGCTGCATCACGGTGTGGTTTGGTGCATGTTCTAGGGGTGGGCGTATCGATTCTAGTATCGATACTATCGATACCAAGGTGGTACTTGGTATCGAATCTATACTAGCGCTGTGGAATCGATGCTTTGTTGTCCAATTTTTTTGTTTTTTTCAAAAAACATCTGTGCAATAGAAGTTGTTTTCTTATCACTGTTTTTGTGATTTTGACAGTGTTATGTTTTTGTAACATTGCTGCTTTTTTGTTATTTTGCACTGGTGACTTTTATTTAAACAACTGTGTGTTGTAAAAGAGGTGATGGGCAAATATTTTGTTACTCACACTGTTCAATTTTGTGCGGCTCAACAGCGCCCCCAAGTATCGGAATCGGTATCGAAGTATGCGATTCTAGCACAGTATTTACTTGGTATCGGATCGATTCCAAAATTCTCAGTATCGCCCACCCCTAGCATGTTCTGCATCCTGCCGCAAGAGCCTCCAGCGCATCGTGAGAGCAGCTGAGAAGATCGTCGGCACCTCCTTCCCCTCACTACAGGACTTACACAGCAAACGCCTCACTCGGAAAGCCCTCTGCATGGCAGGTGATCCCACACACCCACTACACAGCTGCTTCAGCCTGTTGCCATCAGGGAGGAGACTGAGGAGTCTCCAGGCTCGAACCAGCAGACTGAGTGACAGCTCTGTTCATCAGGCAGTCAGGATGCTAAACACTCTGCCTGCTCTGCCTCCCCTCCCACTTGTACTGCCTTAACACAAAAAACTTTCACACATTACCACACAACACAAAGATTTTTAACACTGGACTCTGTGTCATCAAAACGGGTTATTCACTAAACTCACGGTCATGTGCTCATTCAGTATGCACTACTTCTTATATTTGCACTAATGTTTGTATTACATTACTGCCTATAGTCATAATACTGTTTACATTTATCACTACCGTTTACATTTATCACTACCGTTTACATTTATCACTACCGTTTACATTTATCACTACCGTTTACATTTATCACTACCGTTTACATTTATCACTACCGTTTACATGTATCACTACCGTTTACATGCATCACTACTTTTTACATTTACACTACTTTTTATATCCACACTATATATATATCCACACTATATATATATCCACACTATATATATCTCCACACTATATATATCTCCACACTATATATATATATATATATATATATA
>JBBPBX010013345.1:42063-52535 GCA_038048925.1 Garcialebias charrua | reverse complement strand
ATCGAAATCAGATCAAACCTTACAAGGCGTTCAATGACTCCACAAAAGACAAAGATCTCACAAACTCACCGACTTCATGGGATAATAAGGTCGTCCAAACACAAGTTAGTAAATAAACTAATCAGGTTTAAACTACCATATTTCCCACCCTATAAGTCGCATTGTCCAATTTGAACTTAGAAACGCTAAGCCTAAAACCCACAACAAAAAACTAACCTTAACAACCGTTTAAATCCACGAGATTTAATTTGACCTCGGTCATAAAGTTGAGACCTGTTTTTCTTGTGTGTTGCACTTTGGAATCTGACGACAAGAGTGTGTCGAAGCAGTGAAACGTTGTTTCCTTGTTGTTTAGTCATTACTGTTGTCATTAGTTGAGATATTGTTTGGTTCTGAACACTCCCAGCCAAAAAGGTTTTGTATTAACATTGGTTAATGAATGATATGGATTTAACTATGCCAACATGCAGTTCGTTTTGTTAAATCTCAATCGTCGAAGAGTCAATGTAGTTTAAAGCTACTTAAGGTACCATAAACTACACTGGTCTCACAATTTCTAAATTGAACCGATTCGATCGTTTCTATTCTAGATTGTCTATTCATTTTGATGAGTCTCGCCATAGACTTCAAAATTTATTAGGAATACCAAATCCTACGTCGTTCGTCTAAAAGACAACAGACATTTAGATCAAACTATATTTCATTTTTTATTTTAGTTTAACCTAAACTAAGTAATGAATGGAGGAATAGTTTGGAATTAGAGGCCTTCGTTACAGAAGCCCTCCAAAATTTTATAGGTATAGATCCCTATATCTAATTTTACAGAATTGATCCACCCCTTAATTGGTAATTGTAGCTGATCTAAACCATGATAGCTTACATACCAGGTGCATATAGATAAGGCTAATGTAAAATCCCAATCATAAGCCCACCTAAAAACCACATAATTGCATGACACATAGAACCAGAGTGGCACTGACTGGAAGCCAACCAGCCAACAACCTTCGATGTGGGGACCTGCAGCTCCAACGCTTGGTCTTCAACCTTCATCCAAGGGTCGCCTCCTCTGCGTCAATCGAGGGATCCCCTCTACATGCTGATTATGAAAACAATTGTTGCTGATCAATCAACAAAACTAATCGTTGTGGAATTACCGCTGTGGATTATAAGACTTTGTTTCCCAAAGGATCACAGACTTTGTTTTCCAAGAGTTAACAGACTCAGTTTTCCAAGGGATTAAAAGCTTACCGCAATGGGATTACCTCCGAACAGTATGGAATTTCCAAAAACTTTATGGGATTATAATTTTTGATTTTTCTTTTCCACTTGCTGGATTACTTCAAGATCAAAGACAGTTCAAGGTTTCCTTTCATGTTGGACCCCATCCCCAAGGACTGGCGATGGCTTCCAAAAGGGGGGAGATGTAGTGGGCATGACCGTGTCCACTTTGATACACCTGTGTATTTTTGAACTGTTCCAGAGATGACCTTTACTGACCTCTCAGTAAAGCAAGACATTTACCACAAATTATTCCATTAGTTGTAATCTGAGAATATAGTCACCAAAAGAGACTATTTCTATCTTTGATTTTATTCTAATGTAATCAAAAGAATAACTTTTGTCATTTTCATGATATATGTTATATGCTGTTATTCTTTTAATATGGAGTATTACTGTGTTACTTGACCAAATGAAAGTGTCTACTCAAAATATCTATGACAAAGTTGAATGAGGTGTCAGATTGACTTGCTCAGGAGTTGTTTTTGTTGAGTTCAGCTAAAATTCTCGTTAGCGTCGAGATGTCTCCTCTCTTTCAGACACTTTTCCAAAACATTCCTCTTTGTTATCTAAGCAGACTTGCTGTCAACCTTGAGTTTCCACTTCACGTTTTCACACTCCTCTTGGCCCACGGACCAATGAGGAAAGTGTGTTCTAATCTCAACATTTTTGAGTAAAAGCGTTTGTTTGCATGAACGCTTCAGAGTCTACTGGGAACTTCAAAGAGATGTGAACTTTCCCAAAGAGCTGGGGTACGTTTGGTCAAGAGCTAACGACCTTCGTCTTCAGCTAAGGACTGATAACCTGCTGTTATGAGTCCACTTCGAATGAGCGTAAGCTCAAAACTTTGTTATTCCTTCCTGGAATAAGTTATCTTGAGCCAAAAACCACGACTGCCACGGCTTCTGCCGACGAAAGCAAGTATCACCGACACCGACAAGGTAAACACGTGTGGAGTCCAGCTTGGACTTGCGGGACCGACGACTCGTCAGTCCAAGGCTGATCACAGCTCTTTACCAGAACCAAGGCGGACGTCTTAAGGTAAAGGAGCAGCTGTTTGCTTACTGGAGGTGTGATGATATCTTAGCTGGACGCGTATGGAAGAGTGTCATCTGGTTTCATAAATGCAAGATAAACTTCCTCTCTTAACCTCCAATTCTTCTTAAATCTTTCCTCCTATTCTTCTCCCCTCAATTCTTCTTTTTTTTTTTTTTTTTTTTTCCATTTATAGATGGCCTCCCTTCACACCTTTTAGCCATCCTCTCACTCCAATATATTATTTTTTTTTTAAGAGAGAAAGAAAGAAAAGAGAAAGTAAGGCAACAAATCAACAATTATCAACCAAAAGAGCACAAGGCAAACACACCCAACCTCCGTCCACAATCCTGCAAAGCACATGACAGAACACAACAATGGAACATACATGCATAAAGACTAATAATATTCATGAGCTTGCAGTAGAATTCTATAAATACACATACCCATATCTACAACTATATATATACAGTAGTATACATACATATACTTTTATATTCATTTATATATATACCCATCTACATATCTACAGATATATATATACAGTAGTATACATACATATACTTTTATATTCATTTATATACCCATCTACATATCTATATATATATATATATATATATATATATATATATATATACATCCCTGCATCCATTTGTGTGTGGTTGTGAGCATGCATAAGTGTATAAGGTTCCTCCAATAGAACATTTAGTAGCGACTGTGAAGCATCAGAGATCCGTCCCCCCAAAGCCCGAGGCAGACGAAGGAGCGATCAAAGCCCAAGACCCCAGGAAGGACCCCGAGCCCAGAGTCCCCAGGACTGCCCGAACAGGACGAGCCACTAGCCCACTCCCCAGATCCTACCAAGGGGAAGAACCGGACGAACCCCTACCAGCGACCACATACAATGACCCCCCGGTGTCGCCCGCGACAAATTCACAGGCCCCCGCCGGAGCCCGCCGCGCCGACGTAGCCCCAGGGCCGGTCACCGAGGCTCGGGCACCGGGGACGCCCACCCCTCGGGCCCAGACCCGACCGGACCAGAGGGCACGAGCCCCACCAGGCAGCCACCAGGCCGAGCCGACAAACGCCCAAGCGCCCAACCCCAGATAGTGAGGGCCCCAAGCACGCCCGCAGGCAAGGGAACACCTACCAGGGGGGGCCATGTGGCAGGAGCGCGACACTAAGTAGCCTCGGAAGTATCAGAGAGGGGGCAGTCCAAAACCCAGCCTGACACTTAAACATTCATACACAGATATACTCATTCAGACCCACCCTCATCCTCACCCTCAGTCACACAAGACAAACAATAACGACATGTTCCATTCATAATCCCGATGCACACTCTATACCCCCTAGGTCCAAGACATGTACCTGCTCTCTGCATGGGGCAGCCCACATCCAAACCCAGGAGGTAGGCCCATTCATTCTGGGGTGGAGAGTAGCAGATATCCAAGATCCGGCCCATCCCGCGCCCTGCCGACAGGACAGGACACTCGAGTCCCAGCAGCCCCAGGGGGAGCGCACTGCCAGCCCCGCCCACGGCGAATCCGCAGGCCCCGAACCTCCCCACACCCCAGCACAACCCCTGACAGCCCATCCCCAGAATGTCCGCCAGGCAACCAGGGGGGGTAAGAGAAAAATAAATAAATAATATATATATATAAATAAATACATAAATAAATAAAATCGAAATTAACAAATCAAGACCCCGACACACACACCCCCGTCCCCAAATGTACTGTTGGTGAGTGTTGTTCTAAAGTGTGATTAAAAGGGAAAGAGAAGGAGCAAAGGCTGGCATTATACCAGTTTCCCCTCCACTCCAACTCTAACCCAGGCCCTTATTGTCTAAATGCATAATGTTGAGTGAGCACAGGAATGGGGGCGAGAGTGATGTCATCCCGCCACCCATAACCATGTGCTCACTCCTTCCCTATATGTGATTTTTATGAAGATGTTTATGAATGAATGTCTAAAGTGTATATAAAATTGAGTCCCAGGTGCTCTGTACAACAGAGATGTAGAACCATTGCAGCACACCCGAGACTCAAATTCCCTACATGTATTAATTTAAGATGAAGAGGGCGGAGGTGCGTGGTGAGGGATGGGGAGAAAATATCTGCAGGAACAATGCTCCCACAGCGAGTCAGCTCCCCCGCTGACCCTGCGTACCCCCCAGTTCGCCAAGGTCCACCCAAGGAGCGAGGTAGTGGAAACACCTCTCCGACCGCCAGGCCATTGAGCCAAGACCAGAGAGGGACACGGCCCCGAGGGCCGCCAAAGCAGAACCAACAGCCCACACCCACCAGGGCCGCCACGACCCCTGCGAACCGCAGTCAGCCCACAAGGACGACACTACCAAGAGCGCCCGTCCAACCGCCGACAGAGCCAGGAAGCACTGAGAACAGGCCCCAACCAGGGCCCGCTCACCGGCCAAGCATAGTCCAAGACCATCATCAAGGACATCCACTTGGTCCCCACCCCAGAAGAAATACTACACCCACCCTTCATATTAATAGCTTTCAGAACATATAACACATTAGACACCCAGGCTGAATTCTTCTTAAATCTTTCCTCCTATTCTTCTCCCCTCAATTCTAAGCTGGAAACTATTTAAGTTAAAGAGCCCTCAGACTAAATATGTTTAACATCCAGTATTGAAGTCTGTTGTGTTAAATTTAACTGTGCTGACGTGTTAAATTGAAAGAAAGTGAAATCATGTCAATCAAGTGTAATGGTGTTAATTTAGTTGATTTATTTTAAATAAATGGTAGTGTCTTTGACATATCAACTAAGTTAACGTCTCTTGTCACTTAATGGCTTTATTTATTTATCCATCATAAAGATCACAGAAATATTGGGTAAACTGAAAAAGAAAGAATCCGTGAAATTACTATTCAATCTGAATAAGTAAATTAATTAAGGTAAAGAGGTCAGTATTAATATTGACCTCCTCATAATCCTTTACACTGTTTTAAGTAATCTGTTATTTTGGATATGTTTGCATTTATACTTCTGCTATTAAAGTGAATAATAGAGAGAACTCCATTTGATATATTGATGTCATTAAACTGCTCTTCATCATAATATTCGCTATCTTTAATTACAGGAATTTTTTTTTGCATCAATCACATTTTCAACATTAAATATTTTAGGTTCTGAGTCTTCGTATGATGTCATGTTCTAATGTATTTGTTCATTTCACTGTATATTTTATCCATTTTGAGTGTGAGTTGTTTCATTGGCTGCTCATATCATCACAGTCCCTGTGACCCACATCTTTAATCTATCCATAAGCCAAAACACCATTCCGGATGCTTGGAAAACAGCCTTTGTTCTTCCTTTGCTGAAGGGAGGTGACCCCACCTCACTGAACAATTATCGACCGATCTCTAAACTCTGCATCTTAGCCAAGGTTCAAGAAAAACTGATAAACTCTCAGATCAAAAATTATCTGGACTCATTTAACATCTTACCTCTCCATCAATCTGGTTTCAGGAAAAAACACAGCACAACAACTGCTTCTCTGAAGGTTCTGAATGATGTTGTTGAAGCATTGGATGCTAAGGACTATTGTGCTGCACTTTTCTTAGACCTGTCTAAAGCTTTTGACACTGTGGATCATAACATCCTGTGTCATAAGCTCTCAGAAATCGGTTTCTCTGATCACACCATCGGTTGGTTTTCTAACTATCTTTCCAATCGGAGGCAATGTGTTCAACATAACGGTGCTTCTTCCAGCTATTTAACAGTTAAAAATGGTGTACCACAAGGCTCAGTTTTAGGACCAACTCTCTTTACAATCTACATAGCTAATGTAGGTCACTGCATCCCTGATGCATCCTTACATTTCTATGCTGATGATACAGTTGTTTATTGCCGAGCTAAAACAGTAGCTAAGGCTTTCCAGTTACTACAATCCGCTTTTGACATCATCCAGTCAGATTTGTTCCGTCTCAAACTTGTCCTAAATGCTGATAAAACAAAAGGGATGTTTTTTTCAAATAGGAAGGCGGTTCCAGCAGATCCTCCTCTGATTTTATCTTCAAATGGTGTCCCTATTGAGTTTGTTGATTCCTATAAATATCTGGGTATCCTGATCGATTCACATCTCTCTTTTAAACTCCACGTGGAAAACCTAGTGAAGAAATTGAAAGTTAAACTGGGTTTCTTTTTCAGAAACAGATCATGTCTAACACTGAATGTTAGGAAACGCCTTGTATCTGTGACTTTCCTTCCCTCCATTGATTACGGTGACATTCTCTACATGAATGCTCCTACAAGCACCCTGCGGATGTTGGATGTGGTCTATCATGGTGCACTAAGATTCATAACTGGTTGTGATTATCGTACCCACCACTGCACCCTGTATTCACTGGTTAACTGGACATCATTAACCTCACGCAGACTCTTCCACTGGTACATTTTCATCTTTAAATCACTTCTTGGTCTGCTGCCCTCATACATCTCCTCCTACATGTCTTTGCGTGAGTGCAGCTACAGTGTGCGCTCTCAGGACATGATTACCTGCAGTGTTCCGTCAGTGAGGACTGAACTTGGAAAAAGGGCCTTCTCCTACTCCGCTCCTGCTTCATGGAATATCTTACAAAAAGATCTGAAGCTCTCGACCTTGACTTCTCTAAATGGTTTTCAGAATCTGTTGGAATCCTGGCAAAAACCAATGCAGATTTGTTCCTGTCTTTGATTTTATACGTCTACCTTATAATGTTTTGCTAGTTTTTTGATACTTTGTTAAAAAAAGAAAAGAAAAAAAATCTTTTGTTTTTTTCTCTCTTTTTGTTTTCTATTGTTTATTGTTTGTTTGTTTATTGTTTAATGAAATTCTATCACTGCTGTTCATTGTTCTTTAGTTTTAGCAGGTCGCTTTCGTAAATGAGCCCAAGAGGTTCAAAAGATTTACCTGACTAAATAAAGGTTGAATGAATGAATTGATTTGTAATTTTTCATTTCCTGAATTCATCCAGATCCTTCAGCTCTTTTATCATTTTAGGCTGAGACCCTTCCTGTGTTTTGATAAAGATGTATCCATTTCTTGTCCATGTTGATGCTGTTTTGTTCTGTTTTTTTAACAACCTTGCTTGATGTGCAATGTTTCCATTTTTTTTGTTAGATGTTCATTTATGTAAACGTCTGTTCCCCGCAGATTTTTCTTTGCTTGCATAACATAGTTTTTTGTATTCCTGCTAATGAACTTGACGACTACTGACGGCCCGAATTTTTGTGATTTACTGGGCAAGGTGTGACAGAACGAAATGTCCCCATAGCCTATGTCAATATCCATGTTCTGAAAAAAAAGCAACTACACAATCCTCCAGAGTCTCTTGGTCTTCCTGAGGTGCATTCACAGTTTGGTCATTGTTAGTAGGAGCTCTTTTATATGTCAGACACTTACTAACATCAAGTCCTGAGATCGCCAAGTTGTCTTGCTTTGTGTATTGTTCTAAGTCATCTGTTTTTTGTTCCAGTTGAGCAGTTTTATTGTTTTTGCTAACTATCAGATCTTTCAGTTGTCTTATTTCATTAACCAGACCGGCTTGGGAATCCATTTTTGCTGATAATTTTTCTATTTGTTCACCCATAAAGTTGAGTGAATTTTTAAAGTCTTGCATTTCTGCTTTAAAGTCTTGCATTTCTATTGAGTGGTTTCCCTTCGAGTCTGGTGACTTTGGTCCTTTACCTCTCGTCATACTTACAGAGTTTGTAATCTAATGGTAGCAGGTCTCTGGTTTGTTTGCTGAACCACGTGGCCCTTCCACAAGGCTCACAGGCCTAACGATGGTGGCTGTGGCCCCAGCAGTGTAGCCCAGCACCCAGATCAGTAGTTATTAGATCAGAACTCACGGTCTCAGCAGCCTGCAGCAATCAGATCGGTTTTCCGAAGAGGTTTGCTCACTAGCCCGGCTTGGACGGCGGTCCTACGGTTCACGCACGGCGCTTGGCCTCCTCCGGTCTCCACAGCTCCGATGTTAGCCCAGTTAGCACAGCACGTAGTTCCAGGCACAGCTCCAACACCAGCCCAGCTCCAGGCGGCGGTCGTCCGGTTCGCTCACGGCGCTCAGCCCAGCTCGAAGCTCCAGGCGGTGGTCGTCCGGTTCGCTCACGGCGCTTGGCCCAGCTCGAAGCTCCAGGTGGTGGTCCTCCGGTTTAGGCGGCGGTCACAGTCACAGTAGCTCGGATGCTAGCTCAGTTAGCATAGCACGTAGCTCTGATGCTAGCCCAGCTCGTAGCTCCCGACAGCGGTACACCGGTACTTGCATGGCGCTCAGCCTCCTTCGGTCTGCACTCCGAGGTCTGCACATGATACCTGTCGATGGCTTTTCAGTCCGTGCGGCGTTCAGCCCTCTCTGGTCGCGGCGGCTTCAGGTCAGCTAGCCAGCTTAGCCTGTTGCTCGAGTCGTAAGCTCACAGATCCGCGCTCGGCCCCCTCCAATCAAAGATTCAAAATCGATCAGCCAGCTCAGCTCGTGGCTTCTGGTAGCGACTCTTCAGTTCGTCCGTGATGTTCAGTTCGTGCCAGATATATATACATTTTCATCTTTAAATCACTTCTTGGTCTGTTGCCCTCATACATCTCCTCCTACATGTCCTTGCGTGAGTGCAGCTACAGCGTGCGCTCTCAGGACATGATCACCTGCTTTATTAAGTTATTTTGAGTTTTATTAAGTTATTTTGTTATTAAGTTATTTTGAGTGATCAAAAATCAAACAGCATGGTTTCTTTTGTCCGTGCTGCTTTTTTTTCAGGAGAGGTGTCACATTCAATAAGCAAGCAGCAGATGTCAGCAAAGCCATTGTGATTCCTCTTACAGAGCACTGTAAGATTTATCACGATGGCTTTGCTGACATCTGCTGTTCACTTCATGAATAACTTCTTCTTCACGAACTGAAGCCAAATCGCTAAAATCTAAAGTTTTAAATGGCTAAATTCGACGAATGCGTTTGTATCTTTATTCATTGTATTCAATGTGCGCGTTGGGGCAGAGTCCAGATCTGACGTCACAATCACGTGACCGGAAAAACACGGATTTACCGTGTAAAAAAACGGCGCTAATTTTAAACTATTTTTAAGAGGAATTCTGATTCATTTAACATTGTTTTAGCAAAAACGATCATAGTTCAATCTTAAAATATATATATATGTTGTGCCATTTTATGGAAAGTTCAAAGATGATGTCAGGGGAGCTTTAACTCCCTGGGAGACTCTTTTTAGAGTTGCTGGCCCAGTTTAACCCAGTTCGAACCGGGTCATAATTTAATTATAATCTCGTCTCTGAGCAGATAAAAAAAACCCAGTACCAGTCTAGATAAAATATCTGGTCGCACGGGCGATGTAGCACTGCTTCACTCCACCACAAAGCGGCACTGTTTCACCATGGAAATAATTATAACATTGGTTTACAATCATCATGCTTTATTTCAGTGTTAATGAAGAGTTGTATGAATAAAAACAACCACATTATGCTAGCTTTGATTAAGTAATAATTTGATTGATTTCATTACTTAATAATTCAAATTTTAGCATCTGATAAACTGTATATAAAAATTTGTTTTGCTTTAGGGGGCCGAGATGGTGTAGAGGCAGGGAACCCGGCTCAGGACCGGAAAGTCCCAGGTTCGATCCCCAGTCACTGCATACCTCGTTGTGTCCCTGGGCAAGACACTTAACCCCGAGTTGCTCCCGGTAGGACTGGCTGGCACCTTGCTTGGCAGTCTACCATTACCGGTGTATGAATGTGTGTATGAATGGGTGGATAGCTGGTGCTGTAAAGCGCTTTGGGGCCCCTCATAGGAGGCTGGAAAGTGCTATAATAAGTAAGCTCCATTTACCATTTAATAAATTTCTTGTAATAAAAAAAGGGAAACAAGAAACTGTGTTAATTTTGGTCAGCAGAGGTTAAATCTTCAAGAAGCGGTTCCACCGTGGAGGTTATTATAATATTGTTTTATAATCATTAAGAAATTACCACTGATCTAAGTGCATGCTTTATTTCAGTGGTAAGGAAGAGTTGTGTACTGTAGATAAAAAACACTACTAGATGGCTGGCAAAAAAAAATATATATATATATACATAAAAGTGCTGTATTTTTTGTATGTTCTTTACAAATTTACTGCTCGTTTGCCAGCTCGTAAGTCCAGAA
>JBBPBX010013345.1:30871-41637 GCA_038048925.1 Garcialebias charrua | reverse complement strand
CACCCAAATGTAAGAGATAAACACTTAACGCGTCATCAATATGCAGTGGTGGGATGTAACTAAGTACAAATACTTTGTTACTGTACTTAAGTATATTTTTCATGTATCTGTACTTTACTTAAGTAGAATTAAATGTGGGTACTTTTACTGCACTACATTTTACATGAAGTATCTGTACTTTCTACTACACTACATTTCTATAATGTGTTGAGTTACAAGTTACATTCACGTTGCAACTTTTTGATTTGTCGTTAGTTTGAAAGTAACTGATGTTGAGAGGGGAGTTGGTCCACTGAATCACTGCAAAGTGGACAGGTAACATTAGACCTGCCTTCAAGAAGAGCTGGACCAATGATGTATATTCTTGTGTATAAGTCATTTAGCTGGGAGCACCCACAGCACCACTAACACACACAAAATGGATTCCACCACAAAGATTCATCCAGAAGATACACAACACCCATGGCTTTATTGAAATATTATTGAAAGACTATTGAAATATTATTGAAAGACTATTGAAAGACTGTTCAGTACAGCAGGACAGATTCTCTCTCCCTAAAGAGCCAGACATGGACTCAAAAACTTTGAAAACCAACTTCTTCTGAACTTGAACAAGAAATTCTTGCTGCAATATTAAAATGTGTCAGTTCATGGGATGTTAGGAGACAAGAGATTTCTCCAAATGTCTCGACACTCAGGTCCAAGTTTTGAAAATGTTGTCAGGAAGTTAAAGTATTGTTCATTGTTGATCCATTACAAGATTGACTAGACAATATTTTAACTAGAGTTGATGACAAACGAGTTGAAGTGATCTATTCCTTTGTTAGTTGTGTCTAATGCTCCTTTTTTCAAACAGACAACTTTTACTTAAATGTGTTTACTGCAGTTAAAATGACACATTGGTTTTATTTTGTGTTAAATAAAAACTTTCAAAGGTATAATCATTCCTCTTTCTTATTTTGCTTAATGGTATTTAACTCATCACTGAAATTCTGACACACAGAATCAAAAGTCCAAGTGTGAACTGTGTCACAGAGTAAACACAATAAAAACATGCATTATCTGCAGCATTGTTCATTAAAATGGCTCAACACTATTAATGTATTACAGAAAATATGCATACAGTACGCACACTTAATGGTATTGTAGACCATTGCATTAGTTAATACATTCAGCAAGTACTTTTACTTTAATACTTTAAGTATTTTTAAAAGCAAGTACTTATTTACTTTTACTTAAGTAAAAATATTAATATGGTACTTCTACTTTTACTAGAGTACATTTTTGTCTGTTTATTTGTACTTTTACTTAAGTACAGTGTTTGAGTACTTTCTCCACCACTGTCAATATGTTGGGAATATAATACTTGTCAGTTTGCTGACCAGTACAATATTCCTAAAGAATTTGGAGCAGATTTGATCTGACCCAAATTCATTTGCGAGTTCACCCTTTTTCCGGATTAAATTGCTTAACTGTGACTAGACAAAATGTAATTTCACGAGAGACGTCAACTTATGTTGATCCACCAGAAGATGGACCTTTTATTGAGACAATCATAAAAGTACATTAAACATTTGTATCGAGATTAGCTCTGATTTAATAACTACTGTAGACAAGAATTCAATTTGAAAACAAACAGACAAGTTATGTTTAACTTCCTGTTGGTACATTTACTTAAAAGTTTAATGGTTTAAGAAAATAAGAATAAGGAGGAAGGATTAGAATGAAAGCTAAGTTTAACAGA
The DNA here is from genome assembly GCA_038048925.1 of Garcialebias charrua. Lineage (NCBI taxonomy): Eukaryota > Metazoa > Chordata > Actinopteri > Cyprinodontiformes > Rivulidae > Garcialebias > Garcialebias charrua. The sequence continues at coordinate 39,893 of JBBPBX010013345.1, read as the reverse complement.
AGTTAATTATTTTGAAATGCGACAGGGTGAAACTTTTCCCAAACAAGTCCGGCTGGACTCCTCGCACGTTCAGCATACAATCAACGACTCTTTACCTGGTGACGACACGTCTCTTTGAGATAAGAGCTGAGAAGTTGTGGACACTTAACGGACTGTGTTGTCCAGTAGACGTCCAGTTGCACTTCCGCGCGTGTATGGCTGATTCAACGATACGAGCAAGAGTGCCTTTCCCGGCAAGAACAAGGCCAACGTCCTGGCTGGTTTCAAAATAAAACTTTCAGAAAACAAATTATTTCAAACAGAAATGAATGAGTTACAGCGATGCTCTGCTGTAACTCTGGCTGAGAAACGCAGGTCTAATTGACAAATGACCACAACGTTTCACCAGTTTCCAGAGAAAAACAAGTTGTTCAGTTTGTTCTCTCTTTCACACCAACGAGTTTACAGGAAGTGTCCCTTTAAGAAGGGGGTGTGACTTAGTCAAATACTTCCTGCTCATTGGTTGTTTTAGAATGTAAAGGAGGGATTTTTCAGTTCCCATAGTAGAAGATCTCTGAAGGACACTTACATATTGTTTAAGCCAGTGGCCAGATGGAGCTTGTTCGTACAGAGAATATTATGGCTAACTTACAGACAAAGCAGAGAAGGAAGTTAACAGTTTTACCCTGAACTGTGCCATGATATTAAAGCATCCTGTACTACAGAATTACAGCACGAGAGTGACCCTCATGTTAATACCAGATCATCATTAAATGACAAAAATATACTGTTGATCAATTCTGAATTAACACAAATTAAAAGGAAGTCTTTCTGATTGATTTGTGTTTCTTAATTCAAGATAATTGTAACAAAATAGTGTCCACTTGTCTCCTTCAGAGCTCAAGAAAAGCGTATCACTCAGAGTTTCAGAGAGATGTGAAGAGGTTTAAATCCAGTAACAGACATGAGGTGCTGTATTACTACAGTCCCCCTTTTTGGAAGTCATCGCCTGTCCTTGGAGATGAGTTCCAACACGAAAGGATACCACCGAATGTCTCTGACCTCTATATAATCGAGCAAGTGGGAAAAAAAATCAAAATTATACTCCCATAATGTTTTTGGAAATTCCATACTGTTCGTAGGTAATCCCATTGCGGTAAGCTTTCAATCCTTTGGAAAACATAGTCTGTTAACCCTTGGAAAACTGAGTCTGTGATCCCTTGGAAACAAAGTCTTATAATCCACAGCGGTAATTCCACAATGATTGGGGTTATTGATTTCATCAGCAACAAAGGTTTTTTTAATCAGAATGGAGAGGGGATCCCTCGATTGACGCAGAGGAGTCGACCTTTGGATGAAGGTTGAAGACCAACGTTGGAGTAGCAGGTCCCCACATCGAAGGTTGCGGGCTGGATGGCTTCCAGTCGGTGCCACCCTGGGTCTATGTGTCATGCGAGTATGTGGTTTTAGGTGGGATTATGACAGGGATTTTACATTAGGCCCTACCTATATGCACCTGTTATGTAAGCTATCATGGATTAGATCAGCTACAATTACCAATTAAGGGGTGGATCAATGCTGTAAAAATCAGATATGGGATCTATACCTATAGAATTTTGGAGGGCCTCTGTAACGAAGGCCTTCTTTCAAACTATAGACCCATTTACAGCCCACGTCATCAAGCAGCTGCGCGCACCGTGGCCACAGCAGTATGGCGGCTCGTAGTGTATTATCAAGCTACGCTAGCGGGTTATCGGTAATTGATCGCAAAGCTTACTTTAATAAGTTAACTTTGAGCAATGGCCATCAGCTTCCTGATCCGTGTAGAGTTACTGAATGGGAGGATGACGTTAGTAAGTGGCCTAGCATTCAGTGGCCTGATATTTACACGTATTTGGTGGAGAAGCCTAGCGTGTACACAAGAGAAAAACTACGAGCATACAAATCACTCGATGCGTATGACTACGTTGTTTGTGGACATGTACAGGAAGTGCAATATAATGATATGGACACAAATTTCTGTGTTTTAAAGTCCAAAGTCCTCCCCAGTCAGAGACAAGGCGTGAAGACTAAAATGTATGAGGCTTAGGACAACACCCACCATGTTTTCAAATTTCACCGCCATTAATAAGTAGTTTTGACTTTAGAAATAAAACAGCAATGTTTTTTTGGTATAGTAGAATAATAACGCTAACTGTGTTATTTCATGATTTTCATGAGATTTTAGCACCAGATCCGGCAAACTCTGCCCCTCTCCATATATGGGCCACTCCACGTCACTAAAGTGACCGCCCTGAATGCATGCATATGGCTCTGTGCATCACCGTACAAGCTGACTTCATGCTCCATCGCGTTGCAGTGTTTTGTGTTCAAAACACTTTAAATTGGAAGACTACGAGTCAGCAATGATGCAGGCATTTGGATTTAAGGGGAAAAGAGGTACCAGACTGAAGGAAGACGCTGTGCCAACTGTCCATGCAGTTCCACCGTGCACCGGACCTAGAAAACTGGAGTCATCTCGGTCCGAGGACCGACCACTGAAGAAGGCCCGCACCTCCACAGTCGTGAGAAAACGGGAGGTATTTCGGGTAAGACTTTGCTCAATTTAACATCAGAACAGAATGAATAATAGAGCAGGCTTTTAAATGTACTGTACCGTAGTTTGGTAATATTCACGCCACTTTTTCGTGAAAATCTGTGTCGCAAGCCTGTGGCTAGTTATCATAATGCTAATGCTAGTTAGCATAATGCTAATGCTAGTTAGCATAACAGTCCTCGTTTTTCTCTCGGCATTACATTGCACTGAAATAATAAACATCCCCCAATGTCTTAGTTAGGCACAAACGTAACTGTGAAGTGTGTACAACTCTACAGTGATTAATAAAAAATATAAATACAAAAATGACTGGTTATGACAGTGTGGCAAAGTCGGAATGTAAGATCAATTGCAGGTGGACATGGGAATGTTTGGTGAACTTCTTTTCAACCTAAAGCAGAAGTTATGTTATTGGCAACTTTTTTTTACATTTGTTATTGCTATTTTTAAACATTTGCAATAACGTAATGACATGAAACTGGTGAAAAATAACAAGAAATCAAAAAAGGCGTTCAATACAGGATCAACTGGACTTTATTTGTTGCAGAAAACGTTTCGACTTCTGTCCAGAAGTCTTTTTCAATTCATAACAAGAAATGATCATTTTAGTCATACTCATTATTGTCTTTGATTAATTTGTTTTTCCTACATTAAAATGTCCATCACTGTGGCCATAATGATTTTGTAGCCAACATATTGGGTGTTAAATTGCACAGGGAAAACATGTCCACTGTTCTGCCCAAGGCTGGAAGTTGGACATTTCTTAATAATTTAGTTTGAAAAATAAGAAAAAATAACTTCCACAGTGTTGATCTATCTGTATTTTGTTTTGAAGGAGAATTTTGAGATGGCAGTGCATTGTGGGTAGCAACAGCAGTTAGAATGTTCCCTAACAACGGCAGTTAATCTTCCCTAGCAACAGAAGTTGGGAAAACGTTTTTGCAGAGAGAAATCCTGTCTGTTAATGTATAAATTTCACCTCCTGAGTCATCAATCTTTTCTTTCACCTCCGAAAGCAATGGCTGTAAGTTCAATCTGTGATCTGTTTGGTGTTATATGTTTTTACTAGTTTATTTTGAGATCGTTTTCTGAGTGTGTTTATTCCAGTAATTAGCCATGTCCCAATGTAATGGTCACGCTAATGTAGCTGTTTCTGTTTTTTGTTTGTAGTTTCACTCAACCTTTCATCGAGCTACCATACCTTTGTAAAAGGCGTAATAAAGGAGCAAGACGCTCAGCTTCCTGGCTCATGAGAATTGAGTTTGGCTTGCTGTTAATCTACGTTAACATACACAGCGTATTTAACACGTAGTGATAACAGTACAGTGAAAAGCCATACCAGCAGTTGGTGGAAGATAAAACTCGTGACACAGCGATGGACAACGCTTATACCAAAAAGGCAGATGAAATGGCTAACTTTGAAGCTAAGGCATCGTCTAAAGCTAGCTCGAGATCCAAACACTCTAGCTCTAAGCATTCATCCTACAAGTCGTCCTCAAAGTCCAACATACTTGAAGCAGCCATCTTTGCACGAGCCTCTGCTGAAGCCACAAATGTGAAAGCTTCCTACGCTAAAAAGCAATTAGAAATTAAAAAGCAACAAGCAAATCTAGAGCTGGATTTTAACATGCTAGAGCTAGAAAAGGAAGCTGCAGCTGCTACGGCACGAGCAGAGGTTCTAGAAGCTGCCGCAGCTGTTGAACAAAACAAGGAAGAGAGTGTAAAGAGTGCAGTCCCCCCACAAGTCGTCAGACAACGAACCATGGAGTACGTGCAACACCAAGCCCAGCCAAGGTCACATTCGTCTCAAGAGGAAATGCCTCAGGTCGAACCAGTATTTAAAGCATTATCATTCGGCCCAAGGAGATCAGGTCAAACTCCTTCCCCACCGGTGCTCAAGAAAATGTATGTAAAAGATGAACATTTTGACACACCAAGAGACTATGTCAGGCCAAACAGTTACCACAATTACCCACCTATGACTGACTTTGCTAAGTTCCTTGCACGCAGAGAGTTAATCTCGACGGGGCTCTTTAAATTCGATGACACCCCTGAAAATTTCAGAGCATGGCAGTCATCATTTTTGAATGCAACTGAAGACATAGACCTCACATACAGTCAAGAGTTAGACCTCCTAGTGAAATGGCTCGGTAATGAGTCCTCAGAGCATGTCAAAAGGATCAGAGCTGTTTATACCACTAACCCCAAAGCTGCCCTCCAGTTAGCATGGGACAGGTTAGAAGAATGTTATGCTACACCAGAAGTAGTAGAAAATGCCTTGTTTAAAAAACTAGACAACTTCCCTCACCTTACAAATAGAGACAATGTAAAACTCAGGGAACTAGGAGATTTGCTCCTAGAGCTGCTGGTTGCTAAAAATGAAACTTATCTCCCAGGCCTCGCTTACCTCGACACACCACGAGGTGTTAAGCCCATAGCGGAAAGGCTACCTCCAAGTTTACAAGATAAATGGCTTCAAGTAGGTTCAAAGTACAAACAAAAATATCAAGTGACATTCCCTCCCTTCTCATATTTTGTGAAGTTTGTCCAAGAAGAGGCAAAAGCGAGAAACGATCCAAGTTTTGTGACATGCAGCAACCAGCCTTTCAACAGAGGTGAGAGACTACCATCTAAACAAATTGGCTACAAACCTCCTCTCACCGTAAGCAGAACAGAGGTCAGTACAACCACTCTTCCTAGTAAGAAAGAGGATGATCTAACCCGTTACTGCCCAGTCCACAGGAAATCGCATCCTCTAACGAAATGCAGAGCTTTCCGGATCAAACCAGTACAAGAAAGACGAAACATACTCAAAGAGCACAGACGGTGTTTTCGTTGTTGTTCTCCTACACACACAATAAAGGACTGTGATGTGAAAATCAGTTGTGAGGAGTGCCAGAGTGAAAGACATTGCTCTGCCATGCACCCTGATGCAGTTCAACAACCCCAGCCAGAAAACACACCCGAACCAGAGCTTCAGCTCCAAGACAACACGCCACTTGAGGTAACGTCACGGTGCACTGAGATCTGCGGTGAAGGTCGTCCCCCACGTTCTTGCTCTAAGGTATGCCTAGTTCGAGTTTTCCCTAAAGGTCAACCAGAACGCTCTGTCAAGATGTATGCGATCCTTGACGATCAAAGCAATTGCTCAATGGCTCGTCCCAAATTCTTTGAGCTATTTGGCATCAAGGGAAATCATCTGACATACAACATGAGAACATGTGCTGGTTTAACTGAAATGTGTGGCAGGAAAGCAGTTGAGTTCCAAATAGAGCCAGTAGGTGGAGGTCCATGTCTAGACCTCCCTCCTCTCATTGAATGCGACGAGATAGTGTTTAATAGAAATGAAATACCTACGCCTGAAGTTGCTCTGTCCCACGCTCATTTGAAACATCTCGCTCCTCTTATACCAAAGTATGATCCAGATGCTGAGATAGCAGTTTTACTGGGCAGAGACATCATACAAGTCCACAAAGCACGAAGACAAGTAAATGGACCCCCTAGTGCTCCCTTTGCCCAGTGCCTGGATCTGGGTTGGGTAATTGTGGGGGAAGTATGCCTCAACGCTCATAAGCCAACTGTCAATGTCTACAAAACGCACATTCTCTCCAACGGACGTCCATCTCTCTTCACTCCTTGTCCTAACAGCATCAGCCTCAAAGAAAAACTATGCTACGGCGGGGAGCACAAGAATAACTCCGTTAAACACAGCTCAAAACTTCATGCAGCAGAAGAAAAGCTCGGAGAGAAAGTTTTCGAGCGCACAGAGAAAGACAATCAGCGTGCTCTGTCTTTTGAGGATGAGACGTTCCTAAAGATAGTGGAAAAGACATGCTCAAAAGCCAGTGGAAGCAAGTGCAGGTCCTCGCCAATGAATTTTGGAGACGCTGGAGGGAGGAATATCTCAACACCCTCCAATCAAGACGCAAGTGGCATAGATCACAACGCAACCTTCAGCCAGGCGACATTGTGTTGTTGAAACAACATCAAGCACACAGAAACGAATGGACAATGGCCATCATCACAACCACTTTTCCAAGCAGTTACGGAAAAGTCAGAAAGGTGGAAGTGAAGACATCATCTCAGGGCATCTCTAAGACTTATTTGCGTCCCATCTCAGATGTTGTTATGCTCTTAGAAACTGACGTGACTGATAAAAAGTAATGGCATCAGTGACGCCAGGCGGGGAGTGTTCTGCCCAAGGCTGGAAGTTGGACATTTCTTAATAATTTAGTTTGAAAAATAAGAAAAAAGAACTTCCACAGTAGGGGTGGGCCATATCGTCTCGTTTACGATAATACCGGTGGATTTTTTGACACCGGTGAAAAAAATTATATTGCGGCATCCTATGATGACGTCATTTGACTGCGTCACTTTGCGATAACGGTGGTTTTGTGGAGGAACGCGGACCGCGTGAAGCAGCAGACAGCAGCCGGTGTTCCGTGGAGACTGCCTTCATGTGGAGATGCCCTACATTTTGTTAATACGCATGCGCGCGCACACCGCGAGGAGGAGTAACGAGCTAGCATTAGCCTCATAGTTGCATCCTAGCTTCACCGGGCAGCCGGCTTTGTGCGATCAGAGGTCCCTGGAGCTCGCCTCGATGTCGGACTGGAAGCCGAAGACATCGGGGGACAACGAGCTAACTTGGAATAATAAAGCCGACAACCTTTTAGGAGGTGCGTGCAGCTAAACCGGACTGCCCGGAGCTGCGGGTTCGGGGGCTAAATGCAACAGCTGAAGGCTGCGCGCACAGACTGCGGCGTCGGTAAGTTATTAAAACTTTTTCTGTCTCCAACTGTATGAAGTTAGGATACTAACAGTCCTTCCTGTAAAGGGTTTAAACTGCGTGGTGCTACAGAAAGCTGCGAAGCTCAGACGTAACGCAGCGGTGCTAACAACTGGAGCTAACAGCTGGAGCTAACAGCTGGAGCTAACAGGCAAACTGATGACAGAAGCTGCCGCTTAAAGTAAGAAATTATTTTTTTTATTTACTGTATGCTCTTTTAAAATGTGTTAAAGTGTTAGAATAGTCATTACCGCACACCTCAGTGGCGGCTGGTGCGGTATATATATTTTTGCTTGTTAAATATGAATATATTTTTTTGTATTCTGGTGACTGTTGGATTTATACCTGGATTAATGAGCATAAACTTTGGTGGTATTCTGGTGACTGTTTATGAAAAGTCATTTTGAAATTACACATTTGTTTGGTTGATTCAATAAAAGGAGAAAATGTGAAATATCGTCTGATATCGTTATCGGGGTATTTCAAAAAATATATCGTGATATCAGTTTTTGGTAATATCGCCCACCCCTATTCCACAGTGTTGATCTATCTGTATTTTGTTTTGAAGGAGAATTTTGAGATGGCAGTGCATTGTGGGTAGCAACAGCAGTTAGAATGTTCCCTAACTACGGCAGTTAATCTTCCCTAGCAACAGAAGTTGGGAAAACGTTTTTGCAGAGAGAAATCCTGTCTGTTAATGTATAAATTTCACCTCCTGAGTCATCAATCTTTTCTTTCACCTCCGAAAGCAATGGCTGTAAGTTCAATCTGTGATCTGTTTGGTGTTATATGTTTTTACTAGTTTATTTTGAGATCGTTTTCTGAGTGTGTTTATTCCAGTAATTAGCCATGTCCCAATGTAATGGTCACGCTAATGTAGCTGTTTCTGTTTTTTGTTTGTAGTTTCACTCAACCTTTCATCGAGCTACCATACCTTTGAAAAGGCGTAATAAAGGAGCAAGACGCTCAGCTTCCTGGCTCATGAGAATTGAGTTTGGCTTGCTGTTAATCTACGTTAACATACACAGCGTATTTAACACGTAGTGATAACAGTACATCCACATATGTCATAAGTGCAGGAATGCAAAGCACACTGATTGACTGCCAGTTAGCTGCACTAAACCTGTGTTGGAATGCAATCTCTCTTAGTTGTTAATTTATTTCAGTAATGCTAATGATCTATTGTTACAATTCCTTTTTCATTTATTTTGTATCTGTACTCTGATACAGATACTAAGTGAGTCCAGAGAAATGTTTGAATCCAGAGAAGTACCTGTCACACCTGATGAGGAGGTGGGAGCAATCAGCGGGGAAGAACCTTTTCCATCTCCCTTGCCCCCGGACTGTGTCTGTAGCTGTGCAGGTGTTTGGACCTGAATTGAGTTCTCCCAGACCATCATATAGGAGCAAAGGTTTGTATGTTCTATTTGGTCTTAAGTAGAGAAGTACATGAAATATTTTGTTTATTTATGTTACGGGTGCAACATTCTAAAAAAAATCATGGTTTGAAACTTGAGTTTCAACGCAGCTTAGGTGGAGTAGTTGAAAACGGATGCACTGAGCATTCAACACAATTCATCTTGAGAATATATATATATATATATATATATATATATATATGTATATATATATATATATATATGTATATATATATATAT
>JBBPBX010013345.1:0-30603 GCA_038048925.1 Garcialebias charrua | reverse complement strand
TATATATATATATATATATATATATATATATATATATATAAATATATATATATATATATATATATATATATATATATATATATATATATATATATATATATATATATATATATATATATATATATATATATGTATATATATATATATATATATATATATATTCTGTATCCTGACATTTCACAGCTTACACAATGTAGCTTCTTTTCCAGGGGGACCCGAGATTCTGGAATGATCCAGTCTTGTAACCTCTATTTGTTTTTCTTTAAAGCTAATCAGACACAAATGGTGACACATGACAAGGCAGTGCAGTGCGACCTCCTCCCAGCCATGTCTACTCCTATACGACGCCTGTCTCCGAAACACCAGACATCCACATTGGAAGCATTTCACAGCCTCATTCTACGTTTCGCACCAAAGCATACAGGATTCGGGTATCTGGCAATGATGAGCAGGTACATAATCAACTTAATGATTTTCCCTTAAATGTGATTCATGGTTTATTCTAATTTCCATGAATTGTTTTAACAGCTCACTCTTTTTGACAGATTATTTCTTGCAGCACTGCACTACAATGAAAATGCACATCGCTTGCAAGCAGTGACAGCTGATGGAAGGCCACGCTTCTCCTTGACCTTTCCAAAGAGCAAGAAGGGTGGTCATTCAGTGCGCAAGGAAAAATGCCCTGCGAGCTACGGTATGCCCCATTAACACTTGTAGCAGAAATCTGAGAACTAAACAGATCAATCTGAGAATGTTATCAGAGAAAAAGAAGAGAAAAAAGAAAGCAAAAAAAAAATGGGGAAACATTTCGTCTTTTGTCCGAAAGACATCTTCAGTCTGATTTGCTGTATTCATCTCAGTCTTATAAATTGCACCTTCTCACTGCTCTCAGCTGGTTTCAGGCTGTCATCAGCCAACTGGTTGATCCACTGTGAGAAGGTGCTATTTATAAGACTGAGCTGAATACAGCAAGTCAGACTGAGGAAGTCTTTCGGACAAAAGACGAAACGTTTCCCCATTTTTTTTTTTTGCTTTCTTTTCTTTTTTGAATGTCCAGAGGACCAGACTTAACCTTTTTTAGATTTTTTTTACCTGGATTATTGAGCATGCATCAGGGTAAACATGGCTGTGATTAAAAAAAACAACTGCTAATTATGAAATGTTGATTATCTACTAATCACTTGCATTTTTAGGTACAAAGTTTTGCAAAAAGAAATTGCTCAAACAGCTGCTTGTGATGTTTTTAGGGAAATGAATGTGTGCTGTTGTTGTATCAATTTTCTGTCAAACTCAGGTCTTATAGGGGCGCTAACCTGAGAGATGCATACTGGCAGCCTTCATGGACCCATGTTTCAGAAGGAAGATGAACGTTGATATAAATGTCATTAACATAATATTGAAACAAAACATATATTGTTAAAAAAATGTTTTAAGTCAGTATTTAACAGTCAACACTTAGTAAATGAGTATTCTGTGACACTGACGGAACCTTTTCTGGACTGTAGAACGCATTAGCTTGCATTATTCACTGTAAGTTAATCAGAAAATCAGAAATAGTTAAATACATGTATACAGTATACTGTATTTGGCTCTGAGAAATTACTACATACTTTCAATACAATGACTAGCTTTTTACATTCAGTTATAGGTGTTCAACAATAGCATAACAGATCAGACATCTCGTAACATCTATTAAACAGTGCAATACTAAACAAATTAAAATTAAAAAGGAATTAATTAATTAATTGTTTAATTTATTAACAATTAAACATTGCATGGTTGATATTGCTGCTGCTTCTGTAGAGTGCATGGTCACGTGATTGTGTATGTATTTCTCTTTACAGAGTACACCACAAAGGTTGTGGACAGGCTTTCGAAGCATACGCACAGTCCAATGGAGTTGAAGAGTTCCATACAAGATGTTGTACAGAACGTACCCCCAACACTTGCAGCTGGGATGGAGAGACCCAACATGGCTGATGCAGTTGCAGCTTACTGTTCTCGGTTTCAGCTATAGTCTAACAATTTTTGAATGGCAGTAAGGCAAAAAGAAATGCTGAGTAACAGAAATAAATGAATAGACCTTCAACTGTGGTTGCAGAATTTATTTACACACTAGAAAATTCGTAACAGTTTCTGTACATGAAGCAGTGTTATATACAGTATATTGTTTACAGCTCGGGAAGTCGAAAACCTGTGTAAGCATCACTTGGGAAAGTTTTTCTAATCTTCATGACAACACAGGATGGAAGGACAACGCGTATCTTCTTGCCCAAGTAGTGCCAGATCCATCGAACAAACTGCCTGTACGCTGTGTATCGATATTTATCTGATATATATCGCTGTGTATCGATATTTCCTGTACAACACAGAGAGCGATAACTTGAGCTAATGGTAACTTCAAAAGGCAATTATGAAAGAAATCTATATACAACAAATGAAATTAACCTAAAATATGAAATACTTACTCATGCAAAGGCCTGTCCATGTTGCCATGATCCTGTTTGTATGCAAGATATGCTATTTCAAGGGCATATATGTTGAGACAACCTCCAGAAAAACATGGATGTTGCACAATACACTGGTATTGCTCTTCATCAGCTGTCATCGTTTCAAACACACAGCTGATTTCGTGACAGCAGACACACTCCAATTCTTGGTCCATCACAGCGCAGTTACTGCACAGACACCTTGTAAGAAGAAAAAAAATATATATGAATACATGTAATTCACAAATATAATATATATATATATATATATATATATAATATATATATATAGTATATATATATATATATATATATATATATATATATATATATAGATATATATATATATATGAACATATTTAGAAATATGTAAAACGATCAGTTATAGTGGGGGTGGGGGAACAATCAATAGTTTCATAACAGCCCTACAGTAATTTCTATTAATTTGTTATTATTTTACATTTGTACAGTTAACAAGCACAACTTTATAAGGTTGACAATAACAACTTCAGATTTTGATTGAAAAGAAGATAAGCTAATAGTCCCTTTTCCTCCTGTTTTTGGATAGTAGCTTATCAGCTCTCACACACACACACACACATCCCACACACCAAAACGCTGTTTGTTTTTGCTCCTCCATCCTTACATCTGAGCGTGCCCCTTGTAGCAGTGGACACACAGAGCGGACACACAGAGTGTAATCCCTCACTCCCTTCAAATCATCGCAATTTTGTTTTTATCTTTTTATTTATCGCTGTGGAGTTGTAAGGTAAACACAATTTAGCATCACTCCGACAGTAGTGCGGGTGTGGGCGCGGGGGGAGGGGGGTGTATTTCCGTAAGGTAATGCAGAGAAAAAAAGAGGGAACAGATGGACAAAAACGTTTTATAGGCAAATGGTCCTTACAATCCATTTTTTGTTTACTCAAATAAATAATTTTTGTTTGAAAAAGGCTACTGAAACATAGTTTACCAGTCCGTGTTTTCAATCCGAGAAGGTGCGTTCTCTGATGACTCTTCTGCACGGGGAGCTGCCTCTTGCCTTCTTCGTGGTTCATACATGTACGGTAAAGGTCCTTGCTGATCAATAATTTCAGTCTGGACATCTACATCTTGTTCTCCATCACTTGCAGATAAATCATTAAAAATATTGTCTAAGTCACTGGAACTTCCACTGAAATCCTCATCACTCTCATAAGCCGCCGCCATCGTGAACTGACTTCTGCCTTTTGGGAGGAGCCTTTTTTTACGTGAATCACGAGTTCGGCAATGTTCGGGGGGGTTTCCGGAAAACTCCGGCAATACGTTGTTGTTGGTTTTTTTTTTTTCCACTTGCCTGGCCCAAATGCAAAAATGAAAATAGAAATCATATTCTACTACAGTAATTCTCCAATATGGTGAATTGTTACTGTCACGGTGGGTGTTGTCCTTTAAACGTCAACAAAGTGGAGAACTACATTCTCACAGCAAACTGCACCTGTATGGCAGGGTAAGTTAATTTTGGTTCTTGATATGCATAATTTGCTTCTGTTTTAGGCCACTGCAATTTTAGATTTTACATAATTTTCAGTGTAAAATGTTTTATTAGCATTGCTCAGATAACTTAGTCATTACATCTTCCAAAATATTCATCCAGAGGTCACAGTGGCTTGAATTTAAAAGCTAATGAAAATCACAAATGTTTATTTATTTACAATCAAAGTCTGAACTTGGTCAGGAAACATTCAGAACATGACATATAACATACATTGGCCTCTACTCCTAATTACAAATTGTTTGAGCCACTAAAGCATTTAATTTTTCATCATTATTAAAAGAGAAGTGGCTATAATCATTTTTAACAGTCTGAACTTCACAGGTAAAATAGAACCCAGCTAAGTGCAGTCTGGAGCCCTGCGTTTACATTTTCATCTCACCTTTGAAGATGTGGATGTAATATACCACCCTAACTACATTTGTTTGTTCTTTTAACAGTGCTGACAGATGACGACATCCAAGAACTGCGGGCTGTGGACCCAGTTTGTGCAGTGATGACAAGCTTGGACAATAGTGACACGTACACCGCTTCATCTGACCACAACTATGAGGAGCATCTAGATTTACCTGAGTTTTATTTAGCACATCATCCAGAGACCTCACACCCAATGAACTAAAGGTGAAATGTGAGGAAACATTTGTCCTGCTGAAAACTAAACACACGCCCTATCAGTGTAAAAGATTTTGTGCATAAAGAACTTCGAAATGTCCGATTTTTTTATACTTTATGTTGTGTACCACCGTAGATGTTATAGGTGGTCTGTTATTTACCTTGATCTTTGCAGTCATCCAATAATCTGATGTTTGTTGTTTTAAATAAATCTTATATTAAACATCTTAATTTTTTTGTAGGCTTCTAGCCTGTTTTTGATGTCATATTCAATTATTTTGATTAATTTTGAACCACATTGTACCTGTATTTACAATTTTGAAGAAATACACAGGTTCTAATTTAATTAAATCGTTTGTTTATTGTTAGACAGGTGACAATTTATTGCACTTAACAGTTGAATAATAAAACTGAGATCCTTCCAGTGTATGTTTTAACTATTGATATTCAGCCTGTAGCGTGTCAAACTCCTGACGCAGGTGGGCATATTCATTCTGAAGTTGACAGTGCCTCAGGTTCAGATCATCATATTCAGTCCTCGGGACTACATCTTCTTGTGCTGAAAGTTATGAAAAGAAACAGTAAGCAAATGCACCGAAAAGCAGGAAGCAACACTTTATGCTCTGTGACACAGAATAATTAATTAATCAAACAATCAATTTATTAAAAAGTTTGTTAGATAGGACATAATATATTTGTACCAGGGTCATGTTCCATGTTGGATTCTTGTTGTTCATCTGAAGTGACACTGCCAGGGCTGGGTTGATGTGATGACTTGTGCACACCATCATCTCTCCTCTTTTTCCACTGGTATCTAAAATAAAAATATGTGAAGTTGTAGCGACACACATAGTAAATAAACATTTACACATCATCTACTTTTACTACAGAGCTGTATTTCAAAGCCTGCACTACACCAAAGTATGCCAAAGACCATGACAACAGAACAGAAAAAATAAATAGTAAAGACAGGCCAAAGCAAATTATCCATACCTTTTCATCTTCGCTCATGATCCCTGTCCTTTTTGTACACAAACACAGAAGGTACGAAATCAGGACTTTGATAATCCAAGGACATTTCCCCTGAAAATAAAGCACAGAGGCATTTGTTTATTAAGAGCTAGCTTATTAGCAACTAGCTTCTAGCCAACTTTCCGACAGAATTTAACAGCAATAAACTGCGTCTAGTTTTTAAAAACAATGGTTAATCACAACCAGGGTTTATGGTGAAATAAAACTAGATGAGTAACCTTACCTGATATAAAATGGGCACTGCATACTCGTGCATTTTTGATAAAGTCCTCGGTCCAATCCACCCACTTGATGGTCTGAAGCGACAGCTGCCTTGGGTGGCTTTGAAATGATCGATTGCCTCTTGGTATGCGGGAGAACTTCAGTCCTTCCGAATACCTATTTGTACAACCGTATACGCAACATCCTGACATTTTGTTGCTGGTGGAGGAAATTAATTAGCTAGATTCACTCCGCAACTTTATTCTACTTGGAAAAATGCCTGGGTGGGTGGAGTCTTCTGTTGCATCGGTGCGCGCGCAGCCGTCCTTGTTTACAAACACTAAATGGGTCTATTCCTCCATTCATTACTTAGTTTAGGTTAAACTAAAGCAGAAAAATGAAATATAGTTTGATCTAAATGTCTGTTGTCTTTTAGATGAGCGACATAGGATTTGGTATTCCTATAAATTTTGAAGTCTATGGCAAGACTCATCAAAATGAATAGATCTAGAATAGAAACGCTCGAATCGGTCCTACCTAAATGATTGGGAGAGCAGTGTAGATTATAGTACTTTAAGTAGTATTAATCTACAATGACTCTTCAAAGATTGAGATTTTTAACAAAATGAACAGCCTGTTGGCATAGTTAAATCAATTTAAAGCCCCACTGACATGATGTTTTAATTTTCATAAAATTGCTCAAAATATATATCTTTTATCATTTAAATATGTTCATTTTTGCAAACAAAATGCTAAATCACTTTAAAGGTTCAGTATGCAGTTTCTGTAGAACTGCAGCAGTTAGAAATATTTTCAACAGGCAAAGCATTCTGATCCCTCCCCCTCAGAGCCATATGTGGCTCTGCCCCCTTGTGGTCTGTTGAATTTCAAATTCAAGCTCTGTTTTTATTGGCTGATTCAAATTCAAGCTCTGTTTTTATTGGCTGGTTACAAACTCTGTTTTTATTGGCTGGAAAATGGCGGGTCACCTTTTCTTTTTAGAAATGCTTATTTACCACCTGGAGAAGCAAGGGGACAATATTTTTTTTTATTTTTTTTCAGAGATTACCTGGCTAACATCAGTCTGTCAGGAGGTAGTGACAGAGTGAAGAAATATGTTCATAAAAAAAGCTACATACTGCAGCTTTAATGTTGCTTTAAAAGTGATTTTGAACTTCAAGCCGTGTTTAATCATGGGAAATCCAATTACACACGAACGCACCATCTGTGACGTAACACTGGGCAGAGGGCTCTGGTCTCTTTAATAGCGGACCATTTAAAACCCGACGAATTTATCAATCTATGTGAAGATTTGAGCTATTTGTCTTCATTTTGGGAAGCAGAAAATAGTTTGGGTGATGGAACAAGAAACAACAGGATCTAATTTAGGTCTGATGCTGTATCAGACTTACCTTCATGTCGAGCTGCTCATACCTGCGCACTGTGACAAGCCCAGAGCTCTGCCCGGTGTGACATCACAGATGGTGCGTTCGGGTGTAATCAGATTTCCCATGATTAAACACGGCTTGAAGTTCAAAATCACTTTTAAAGCAAAATTAAAGTGATTTATCATTTTGTTTGCATAAAGGAACATATTTAAATGATAATATATATATATATATATATATATATATTATATATATATATATTATATTGAGCAATTTTATGAATAGTAAAAAAATCATGTCGGTGGACCTTTAAGTCTTCAACTAACATAAATCAAAACCTTGTTTGGCTTGGAGTGTTCAGAAAACAATAACAACTTCAATAACAACAAAAGTAGCAATTGAGCAACTAGAAAACAACGTTTCACTACATCAAACTCACTCGTCAGATTCCAACGTGTCACACACAAGAAAAACAGGTCTTAGTTTTATAACCGATGTCAATTAAAGCTTGGAGGAACAGGTTGTATTCTATCTCCAAGAAAAAGACTTCAACATCGAACAAGAGGATCTGTCAACTTGTTACACCCTTCCTGGATTGGACAAAAATAAACCAAACGTAGTGGTCAGGTTTATTAGTAGGAAATTGAGGAATAAAGTGTTATTTCAAGCAAAAAAACTTACTGGTACAAAGGTATATATTAATGAACATCTGACGAAAAAGAATGCCACAATTGCAAAGGAAGCAAGGTTACTGAGACAACAGAAAAAAATTACATCAACATGGACAAGAAATGGATTTGTATGGATAAAAATTCAAGAAAATTCACAACCGACAAAAGTACTAGACATGAAGGACTTAGAAAGACTAAAACAAATTTAGATGACTGTAAAACCTAGTCATCAGGTTATATTTAGTAGTATTCAATAGTCAATTAGACGAAAGTTTACGACTATGACTGATACTACTGAGTTAGACCCAAAAATATATAACTTTGATGATTTAATTGATCCAGGATTCTTTCCGGTTATCGAAGAGTGTGACTACTACAATGAACTACAATTTAACGACATCACTCAAACAAAAACTGGTTTATCATTAATTCATTTCAATATTAGGAGCATTAATGCTAATTTTTCAAAAATTACTGATTATTTATTGCAATTGAACAGAACATTCTCAATAATAGCTTTGACAGAAACATGGTTAAACAATGATAAGATAGATAATATCCACATCAATGGATATGAATTTTACACGATGAACAGAATGAACAAAAGAGGAGGTGGTGTAGCGCTATTTGTACACAAAACAATAAACTGTAAACTAAGCAAGGAAATGTCAATAATTGAGGAAAATATAATTGAGATGATAACTATTGAAGTATTAAATAATAATGAAAGAAATATTGTAGTAAGTTGTGTGTACCGACCACCTGGTTTATACATTGATTTATTTTCAGATAAGATAGTAGAACTATTAAATAAGAATTGTAATAAAACAGTTTTTTTATGTGGTGACTTTAATATAGATTTAGAGAAAAAAACAGACTCCATCAGTATTAGTTCATTTATTGAATCAATGCAATCCCTTAATCTTTATCCATTGATAACGAAGCCTACTAGAATCACAACCCATAGCGCAACAACAATAGATAATATTTTTACAAATACGACAAATGGGGATGTGTTTGGTGGAATTCTAACGAGTGATCTTAGTGATCATCTACCAATCTTTACATTTTATAAGAAGTATCAAACTGTTACAGAAACATTTGCAAATAAGAAAACTACAATAATAAATACGTCAAAGAAAGCATTAGATAAATTAAAGGATGATCTAGCAAATCAAAGCTGGGAAAGTGTATATGTTGAAGATGTAGACAAAGCATATGACATGTTTATGAATATTCTGGACACATTATATCAATAAAACTGTGTAGTAAAAACTTGCACAAAAAAGAATCATCTAGAGCAACACTGGATGACAAGAGGATTGAGAAATGCGTGTAAAAAAAAAACATTTGTACTCATGCTTCTTAAAATGTAGAACAAAGGAAGCTGAAGAAAGGTACAAAAAATACAAAAATAAATTGGTTGGCATTATAAGAAAACACAAGAAAGAATATTACAGAAGAGAGTTTAAGTATCTGGGGATCTTGTTCACGAATGAGGGAAAACTGGAGCGTGAGATCGATAGGCGGATAGGTGCAGCGTCCGCAGTGAAGCGGGCGCTGTACCGGTCTGTCGTGGTGAAGAGAGAGCTGAGTCAAAAGGCAAAGCTCTCAATTTACCGATCGATCTACGTTCCCACCCTCATCTATGGTCATGAGCTTTGGGTTATGACCGAAAGAACAAGATCTCGGATACAAGCGGCTGAAATGAGTTTTCTCCGCAGGGTGGCTGGACTCTCCCTTAGAGATAGGGTGAGAAGCTCAGTCATCCGGGAGGGACTCGGAGTAGAGCCGCTGCTTCTCCACATCGAGAGGAGCCAGTTGAGGTGGCTCGGGCATCTGGTTAGGATGCCTCCTGGACGCCTCCCTGGTGAGGTGTTCCGGGCACGTCCCACCGGGAGGAGACCCAGAGGAAGACCCAGGACGCGCTGGAGGGACTATGTTTCTCGGCTGGCCTGGGAACGCCTTGGGATTCCCCCGGAGGAGCTGCTCCAAGTGGCTGGGGAGAGGGAAGTCTGGGCCTCCCTACTTAGGCTGCTACCCCCGCGACCCGACCCCGGATAAGCGGAAGAAGATGGATGGATGGATGGATGGATGGATGGATGGATGGAAGAAAGAATATTACAGTGAACTGTTGAATAAATGTAATGGGGATATGAGGGAGACGTGGAAAGTTGTGAATGGTGTGTTAAATAAACACAAAGTAAACTCGGGTATTTCACATAACTTTACAATAAATAACATGGAAACAAATGATAAAAAAGAAATTGTTAACGGCTTTAATCAGTATTTTGTGAACGTCGGAACTAACCTTGCAGCCACAATTCCAAAGGTGAATAACAATGTAAACTATTTAATCGATGGCTGTTTAGACAGTATGTTTTTGAATGGAACTGATAAAGACGAAATACTGAAAGTAGTTAAAAACTTTACAGAAAAAAAATCGAAAGATTGTATGGATATGGATATGTCGTTTGTGAAGAGTATAATGTGTCATGTGATTGAGCCGTTCACTTACATTTGTAATTTATCATTTACAACTGGTGTATTTCCTGATAGAATGAAGGTGGCTAAAGTGGTTCCATTTTTCAAAACCGGTGACAAAGGTGTGTTCAATAATTATAGACCGATATCCCTATTACCACAGTTCTCAAAAATCTTGGAGAAACTATTTAACATTCGATTAGACAAATTCATTGAAAAACACAACATTCTAACAGATACTCAGTATGGTTTTAGATAGGTCATTCAACATCAATGGCACTTATGGATTTTGTAATTACTGCTGTTGATCAAAAAAAATATTGTGTAAGTGTTTTTGTTGATTTAAAAAAGCCTTTGATACCGTTAATCATAGTATTCTCCTTAATAAATTACAAAAATATGGAATAAGAGGATTAGCCTTACAATGGCTATGCAGTTACTTAAAAAATAGGAAACAATATGTTCAGTTGGATGACGTAAAATCAAATCACTGTACTGTTACATGTGGTGTTCCACAGGGATCAATACTCGGTCCGAAACTTTTCCTTTTATATATTAACGATCTGGTTAAAGTGTCTGGGGTCATCAAATGTGTTTTGTTCGCAGACGACACAACTTTTTTTTGTTCTGGAGACACTATTGAACAAGTAATGGATTTATTAATGAAGGAGTTTGTAAAGATTCATAACTGGTTTAGACTCAACAAATTATCATTAAATTTGGATAAAACATACTACATGATATTTAGCAATAAAAATAAATCAATAGACATTCCATTTTTTATCGATGATTCAGAAATACGCAGAGTCAATGAGGTAAAATTCTTGGGTGTTATTATTGATGATAATTTATCATGGAAACAACATATAAATTTAGTTAAAACAAAAATATCTAAATCAATTGCAGTACTTTATAGGGTTCGATATCTACTAAATGATAAATCTTTGTATCTGTTATATAATTCATTGATTGTGCCACATTTGATTTATTGTGTAAGTGTATGGGGAAAAGCATGCAAAAGCAATACAATGCCTATTTTTATTATGCAAAAAAAGATTGTGAGAATTATAACCAGAAATCATCTGGTATATTATTTTCTCAAATGAAGCTACTAAAATTCTATGATTTGGTCGATTACAACATTTTGTTACTTATGTATAGAGCACATAATAATATACTACCATCAAATATTCAAAGGTTTTTTGTAAAAAGAACAAGCTGTTACAATCTTAAGGGTAAAGATGTGTTTGTTAAACCACAGTTCAGAACAAGTTTGAAGGGAAGAACTACAGTAACACAAGGCGTAACATTGTGGAATAATTTAATGCCAGTATTTAAAGAAGCTAAATCAATTTCTGTATTTAAGAAAATTGTCAAAGTTGAATTGTTAAACAAATATGATTGAATGTAACTGAGTAAGCCATATATTGTTGGCTAAACGAGTTATTTACTTATTTTGTTATTAGAAAGCAATTAGTTTGTATTAGATAGATAGGAGCAGATTTAATAAGATATTTTCTTCATCTGCTACCTTTTCATTTTACACCTTATATATTTTTTATTCTTTTCATTTGCTTGTCATTTGTTGTATCACATTTTGTAAAATGAATAAACTTAAATAATTAAATCCTACAGATTTACGGTTGTCAAGGTTAGTTTTTGTTGTGGAATTTATACTTAGCGTTTCTAAGTTCAAGTTGGAACGGTTTATTTTTGCAACTAATACAGGGAACCCCCGACCTACGAACGAGTTAGGGAGTTAAGAACCGTTCGCAGCTCGATCCTGTCGTAGCTAGGGGGTGAAAATAGCGTCCCGTTCGTAGGTTGTTATTCCGTTCGTAGGTCACGGAAATACCGATAACGGTGCGCCGCGCACACATTTAACAGCATGAGACTGACATACTGGGCCATAAACATGCACAGAACTTTATTTACAAACACTTATCTAAACCATTACACCACACATTCATCCATAAACACACACAGTAACTGTACATCAGTAACTTCACATCAGAACTGCAGGAAATCAGCAGGAAATCACATCAGCAAAATGATGTCAACAATCACACATGAACACTTCTCAAAGTGCAGCTTTTAACATCACAACAGCAGCAAATCAGGGACTCACATCAGCAAAATGATGTCAACAATCACACATGAACACTTCTCAAAGTGCAGCTTTTAACATCAGAACAGCAGCAAATCAGGGACTCACATCAGCAAAATGATGTCAACAATCACACATGAACACTTCTCAAAGTGCAGCTTTTAACATCACAACAGCAGCAAATCAGGGACTCCCATCAGCAAAATGATGTCAACAATCACACATGAACACTTCTCAAAGTGCAGCTTTTAACATCACAACAGCAGCAAATCAGGGACTCCCATCAGCAAAATGATGTCAACAATCACACATGAACACTTCTCAAAGTGCAGCTTTTAACATCACAACAGCAGCAAATCAGGGACTCCCATCAGCAAAATGATGTCAACAATCACACATGAATCCATAAATCCATCAGCAGCATCACATCTATCAGAAACATGTTGCAACCATCATGTTTTTGAAACCAGTGCGTTGATGAGTGTCCATGTGCATGAGAAAGAAGTCCATGAACTCAGAAAAAGCTAGAAGCAGCAGAAAAATGAAACAAAATTGCCTTACTTTGACTGAAGTGTAGGTAGACAGATGTTTTTCTCATGATCAAACCTGCATCTGATGGAACTGCTTAGCCATTGCTCAACAATGAATGTTGGGAGCATTGAGCATGAGGTGGAGCAACACGCGGATGAACTGTTGGAACACAACCACACACAGACGTCAGCACCTGCAGAGAACAACAACACAGACAACAACAAGAACTTCTCCTTACCTGTGTGGTGCATGTGTGGAGGACAGGCAGGAGGCTGGAGGACAGGCTGGAGGCTGGAGGACAGGCTGGAGGCAGAGCAGCAGGAGCACGTAGCACCAGAGGCTCATCCATGAGGTGGAGCAACACGCGGATGAACTGTTGGAACACAACCATACACAGACGTCAGCACCTGCAGAGAACAACAACACAGACAACAACAACTTATCCTTACCTGTGTGGTGCATGTGTGGAGGACAGGCAGGAGGCTGGAGGACAGGCTGGAGGCTGGAGGACAGGCTGGAGGCTGGACGACAGGCTGGAGGCAGAGGAGCAGGAGCACGTAGCACCAGAGGCTCATCCATGAGGTGAAGCAAAACGCGCATGAACTGTTGGAACACAACCACACACAGACGTCAGCACCTGCAGAGAACAACAACAAAGACAACAACAACTTCTCCTTACCTGTGTGGTGCATGTGTGGAGGACAGGCAGGAGGCTGGAGGACAGGCTGGAGGCTGGAGGACAGGCTGGAGGCAGAGTAGCAGGAGCACGTAGCACCAGAGGCTCATCCATGAGGTGGAGCAACACGCGGATGAACTGTTGGAACACAACCACACACAGACGTCAGCACCTGCAGAGAACAACAACACAGACAACAACAACTTCTCCTTACCTGTGTGGTGCATGTGTGGAGGACAGGCAGGAGGCTGGAGGACAGGCTGGAGGACAGGCTGGAGGACAGGCTGGAGGCTGGAGGACAGGCTGGAGGCAGAGGAGCAGGAGCACGTAGCACCAGAGGCTCATCCATGAGGTGGAGCAACACGCGGATGAACTGTTGGAACACAACCACACACAGACGTCAGCACCTGCAGAGAACAACAACAACACAGACAACAACAACTTCTCCTTACGTGTGTGGTGTGGTGCGTAGCAGATGTGTGGATGGACCAGGGGGACGTGCCGCTTTGGAGGCTGTCGAGAGAGAGGTGATGATTACAGTAGGTGTAGATGTAAGTTAAAACAAAAATAATAAATTAAAAGAAATTAACATGTCTTTGCTGTACCTTTCTGACGTTGCTGTGCTGGAATGTGAGGGTGGGCAGGTCAGTGATGGGACGGTGGAGTTGGTGGAGAGGAGGGGGAGGAGGAGGAGGAAGGTGTAGTAGGCTGTGAACATAAGCAGAGACAGTAACAGATTAAATTAATGTGTGTAACATGACAACTCCAAAAAATAAAAATAACATTTCATTACAGTACGTACTGTACCTGGAGGGAGGGAGCAGGGGGGGGGGCGGTTGTTGGGCGTCTTTCACTGGGGAGAGGGTGGGCTGTCCATGGCTTCCTCCTGGCTTTCTGCAGGAGGACTGGATGGCCTATCAGCTGGTGGGATGTCCAAGGCCTCCTCCTGGCTTGCTGCAGGAGGACTGGATGGCCTTTCAGCTGGTGCACCAGCAGATCCTGGAGGCGGTGCTGTGACCTTTGTAAAATATTGCAGCATGCTGCTCTGCACCTTTTCAAGCTTTTTGTCATCCAGGATCTGCTGATAACACGCAACTTCATTGAGGACACCCCGACGGACCTTGGTGAACCTCTCACAATCAGAGTCCTGCTTCTCTATATTCGCCAGGAAGCTGTGGAGTTCCTGAAAGCCCAGCACCATCTCCTGCCTGGTGAAGGTCGGAGGAATGACCTCCACCTCCACTTCCTCATCTGGGACGTGCCTGTCGAGCTGAATCAGGTCGTCTGGGGACAGGTCCTTTCCTGATGCACCCAGCAGGTGTTGGATATCGTCCTGGTCCATGTCGAGCTCCAGTGACCTGCCCATCCTCACAACATCCTCGATTACACGGTCCACCTCCTGGGAATCGTGTACCCCCTGAACAAGCTCTGGACAGAGCTTCTTCCAGACTCCGCACATGTTCTATATATGACCTGGGTGTCTCAGACCACAGGGTCATCTCCCTGGAAGTGCCTTCATCTTCGCCTGCTTCAAATCCAAAACGACCCATCCAGTTCCGTGACCTTAAAAACATTTCCCTTGATGTTCTGTCTGCTGATCTTCACACCCTGACCGCTGTCAATCATTCATCTGCAGATGACTCTGTGGATTACTACAACCAATCTCTTCGGGAGCTCCTGGACCTACACGCCCCCTTAAGGACAAGACTGGTGTCTTTCTCGCGCTCAGCTCCTTGGTACACTGATGAGCTGCGCAAGATGAAGGCAACTGGCCGTGCTATTGAGAGACGTGTAAAATCATCTGGTCTGTCTGTGCATAAGCAGGCATATAAAGAACATCAGAAAGCATACGCCTATTCTCTTAAAGAAGCACGCTCCAAATATTATTCTAACATCATCAACACCTGCCCTGGAAACTCTAAACAGCTCTTCTCCACAATCACTCGTCTGCTTAATCCCATTAAGCAAA
This sequence comes from Garcialebias charrua, assembly GCA_038048925.1. Classification (NCBI taxonomy): domain Eukaryota; kingdom Metazoa; phylum Chordata; class Actinopteri; order Cyprinodontiformes; family Rivulidae; genus Garcialebias; species Garcialebias charrua. The sequence goes on along the minus strand of JBBPBX010013345.1, from coordinate 14,909 downwards.
CTCTTGAGGACTCTGCTCAAAAATGCGACCTGTTTCTTTCATCTTTTAAAACCAAAGTTGACACTATCAGATCTCAGCTCCACAACCTCCCCGTTCTCAGTGTGCCACCCACCCGTCTGCATTCTGGGACCCTAAACAGCTTTGACGAAGTTGTTCAGAGTGAGGTGGAGGCCATCATCAAGAAAATGAAGCCTTCATCCTGCGCCCTGGATCCTTTCCCCTCTTCTCTCATAAAAACCAATCATTCTGCAATAGGCCCACTTATCACTCAAATAATAAATCAGTCTCTACAATCTGGTCATGTTCCACTGCCTCTAAAAACCGCCATCATTAGGCCTCTTCTGAAAAAATCTAATTTGGATCCCGACATTTTTTCTAATTACCGCCCAATTTCACACCTCCCTTTTCTGTCTAAAGTGCTGGAAAAAGCTGTTGCTGCTCAGCTGCAGGATCACCTACAACAACACTCCCTGTATGAGAAGTTCCAGTCTGGATTCAGGGCAGCTCACAGTACAGAGACTGCATTGCTGAGGGTTACCAATGATGTCCTCTTGGCTGCTGACACTGGCTCTCCCTCCATCCTTGTCCTCCTTGACCTCACTGCAGCCTTCGACACTGTGGACCATAGTATCCTCCTCCACCGTCTTCATGTGGAGGTCGGTCTCTGCGACACAGTCCTGGACTGGTTCAAATCTTTCCTCTCCAATAGGCTGGAATGTGTTAGTCTTGGCAACGCCACGTCCCAGACAGTTTGTGTCTCCTGTGGTGTCCCTCAGGGGTCGGTTCTGGGGCCCCTGCTGTTTTCCCTTTACATGCTGCCTTTAGGTCAAATTATTAATCAGTTCAACATTTCTTTTCACTGTTATGCCGACGATACACAGCTTTACATCAGGACTGGAGCATCCTCATCTTCCACCTTGTCATCTCCATCTTCACTCACTGCCCTCTCTGCCTGCCTGGAGGCAATTAGGGCATGGATGAATCAGAACTTTCTTCAATTAAACTGCTCCAAGACTGAGGCCATACTGATTGGCACCCCTCACCAGGTACAAACATCTCCTATAACAAGACTTTCCTTTTCTGGACAAGACATCCCCCTCTCCACCTCTGTTACTAATCTTGGAATAAAAATGGACTCCAATCTTACATTTGAAAATCACATTAAGCATCTGTTTAAAACTTGCTTCTTCCATCTTCGAAACATCTCCAGACTTCGCCCATCCCTAACTTTTTCCGATGCTGAGAAGCTCGTCCATGCTTTTGTCTCCTCCAGGCTCGACTACTGCAACTCCCTGTTTATTGGAATCCCTGGCAAAAACCTTCAGAAACTTCAATATATTCAAAACAGTGCAGCAAGGATCTTGTTGAGAGTTCGTAAATTTGAACATATTACGCCCATTCTCCATAACCTTCATTGGCTTCCTGTCGCCTACAGAATTCAGTACAAAACTGCTCTCATTACACATCAATGCTTACACGGAACTTCACCAGATTATCTGAAGGATATTCTCATTCCATACTCATCCACCCGTTCGCTGCGGTCACAGAACAGCAATCTCCTTCACATTCCGAGAACCAAATTAAGGACCATGGGAGACCGGGCTTTCAGTGTGGCTGCCCCCCGCCTGTGGAACTCTCTTCCTGACTGTCTAAGAGCCCCACAGTCTGTGGTTGACTTTAAGAGCGACTTGAAGACCTTTCTTTTCGACCAAGCATACTCTACCTCCTCATGATTCTACTTTTGATCTTAGCTGATATTGTTATTGATTTTAATTGTTTTATTATTTGTTTTATTGTCATTTAATTCTGTTGCTCCTTGTAGCACTTTGAGATTTTCATTAATGAAAAGTGCGTTATAAATTGAATTCATTATTATTATTATTATTATTCTGTTGAGTAACACGACGCCAGGAGTGGTCAATGTTGTGCACAGCATCAAGGATGTTGTATTTGCGCCAGAAGTCTTTCAGTGTGAGGGTCTCAGACTTCTCCGTTGCCTCCAAAGCGGCACGGATGACTCTCTGCAGGTAGTACGCCTTAAACGTACTAATAACCCCCTGGTCCATTGGCTGGATCAAAGAGGTGGTGTTGGGAGGCAGGTACACCACCTTCACATGCCTGTCCAAGTCGGTGAGAGCAGGGGGGTGTCCTGGAGCGTTGTCCAAGACCAGCAGGACTTTAAAGGCAATCTTCTTGTCATTGCAAAAACGCTTGACTTCTGGCAAAGAAGTTGTTGGTGAACCAATTTTTAAAAACTTCCAACATCACCCAAGCCTTTTTATTAGACGCCCAATAAACAGGATGCGTAGATTTATCAATACCACTGAAGGGCCTGGGTTTATTAAATTGGTACACCAACAACGGCTTGAGTTTGCAATCACCCGAAGCATTGCCTCCCACCAGCAAGGTCAAACGCTCCTTGCCGACCTTGTGGCCGGGTGCGGTTCGTTCTTCCCTACTGATGTAGGTCCTGTCTGGCAAACGCTTCCAGAACAGCCCTGTCTCATCCACGTTGAACACCTGCTGGGCAGTGTACCCGCCGTCCCTGATGATCTGAGCCAGTTCTGCTGGGAATGCCTCAGCTGCCTCGTGGTCAGCGCTTGCTGCCTCACCTGTTTAAATGCACACAAAATGACACGGTTAAGCTGTTGTAACACTGTAATAAAAGGGGAAAAAAAAATTTTTTTTTTATTCGTTAGTCGTGAACTACCTGCATTATTAAAAAATAAAAATGAGAAATTAAATGCTCACCCTGCACTCTGATGTTGTGGAAGTTGTTTCTTTTCCTGAAACGATCAAACCATCCTTTAGATGCATTGAAGGTCTCTGGTCCATCCAACTCCCCTGATGTGCTGCTTGAAGTCCCTCCTCCTGCGCTTGAAGTCCCTCCTCCTGCGCTCTGGGAAGACGTCCCTTCACCCGGATCGCTCTGGGAGGACGTCCCTTCACCCTGATCGCTCTGTGCAGCCCCCTGCCCCCCCGCACCCCCCTGCTCCCCTGCACCTCCCCCACTCGTCCCTAGTTCTAGCAGCCTGTGATAGATCCTCCTCGCCTTCTCACAAATCACAGACATGCCAACTGGTATTCTGCGTTGCGTGTTGTCCTCCAGCCATAGCACAAGCAACCTTTCCATCTCAACTATTCTACCCGTCCTTTTTTTAGTAATTATGGTGGACTTCATGGGGGCTGAAGCACGCACTTGTTGCAAAATGCGCTCTTTGTCCGCCACTATCGTCCCCACAGTCGACCTCGGTAACGATAGCCTCTCTCCAATTTTTGAGGGTGTCATGCCCTCATCAGACATTTTTATTATTTTTGCCTTCGTCTCCAGCGTGATCGTTCTGCGAGGTTTTTTCCCCTCTGCCGCGTCCGCGGACTTTCCAGGTCTCTTCGGAGCCATTCTTCAACAATTAGCGTACGAGCTAACGTGCTAACTCCTAAGGAGCAAAAATTAAAATTAATGCTAACGTTCACAAATCAATGCAAACGTTTGCTTTCGTCTAAAAATATTTCTTTGAGTACATTTAGTACTGGACCGTACCTGCCCGTTTGATGACCCGTTAAAAATTAGCCTCGAAAATTAGCCTCGAAAATTAGCTAACGTGCTAATTCCTAAGGAGCAAAAATTAAAATGAATGCTAACGTGCTAACGTTCGCTTTAGTCTAAAACTGCTACTGTAAATTTAAATTTATTACAGTACCTGTTCGTACGTTGTTGGTTGTTTTTTTTCTCTCGTTGTCGTTGTTCTTCTTCGTTCTCGTTCGTATGTCTCTTCTCATCAATCACTGTAACTAACCCACGAGGGACAAAATGGCTGCAGCCCTTTAAATAGTTACCGCTTTACCTGTACGGATCCCTCCACCGCCAGGTGCACTGCGGCTGTGTGTACATCAGCCAGAAGCCCAGCCCCCCCCTCTCGCTGGCGGTACTTTTCCACTGTCATGCGCAGTGTCACGCCCATGCCCAACAAGCAACAACCAAAGGCAATCCCCTCCCCCACCTCGCCGATTGCCATATGTGACTCAGTTACGCCGTAGCTCGATTATATACTTGAAATGGGGCTCGTTCGTAGGTCGTGCATCCAGTTTGCCGTAGCTCGATTACATATTTTGACTTGGTTCGTTCGTAGGTCACGTATTTTCTGCCGTACATCGATGGCATTCTTCAACTTTGGCTCGTTCGTAGGTCCCGTGGTTCGCAGGTCAGTGGAGTCGTAGGTCTGTATAGTTTAAACTGTTTAGTTTATTTACTATCTTGCGTTTGGATGACCTTATTATCCTATAAAACCGGTGAGTTTGCGAGATCTTCGTCGTTTGCGGAGTCATTGAACGCCTCAAAAGGTTTGATCTGATTTCGATGTACCCACTTAACAATTGGCCGTTTGCGACCTTTGCTGATTTTGATGCCGTAGACAATTGAGGACACTTTGTCTGTTATCAAATGAGGTCCCGTCCATCTGGGCATTAGTTTGTGGGTGAAAGTACCGGTCCCGGACTCTCCTTTCCCGGTTGCAGGGGCGAACATATAGTACCAGACTCTGTCTCCCACTTGGAGTTCATCGTGAGAAGCCTTCTGGTCATTGCGTCCCTCAGCAGATCTTTCCAGGTTTTGCTGGGCAAAAGCAAAGGTGTTTCGGAGGTGTACATTCAAGTCTTTCATGTATTGTTGTGTGGTGTAGGCAGTTGCCATGGTGGCGTCGCCTGGTTGGTACAACAGGTGTAGAGAGAGAGTCATTTGTCGACTGGTCATCATCTCGAAGGGAGAGATGCCAGTTGATGTGTATGGAGTGGCCCTAATGGCCATAAGGACCAGAGAGAGTTTCACATCCCAGTCCTTGTGGTTTGCGGCTACGTATTTCTTTAAAATACTCACCACTGTTCTGTTTGCTCTCTCTACTTGTCCTGAAGATTGTGGGTGGTAGCCAATATGAAAATCAGCTTTGACGCCAAGCGTCTTCCACAGTTCTTTTATCACTTCACCTGTGAAATGTGTACCTTGGTCTGAGTTCACCCTAAGGGGAAGTCCAAACCTGGAGAATGCATTATTCATTAGCAAAATAGCAGTTGTTTGTGCTGTGTCGTTAGGAGCTGGTAGGCATTCTACCCATTTGGTAAATGCACAGGTTACCACGAGAAAATATTTATTTCCTCTAGAGCTCTTAGTGAGTGGTCCCACCCAGTCAAACTGGATGTCAGACCATGGAAATGAAATGCCTCTGCTTTGCAGTGCTGCTCTGTGGAGTGGTCTGGTTGGCTGAAACTGGCCGCAGACCAGGCACCCTTCAATGTAGTCTTTGACATCCTTTTTCATACCAGGCCAATAGGCAATTTGTTTCAATGCCGTCAGCGTGGCTTTATCTCCTTTGTGTCCTGCGTACGGGAGATCATGGGCATGAACTAACATCACCCCCCTGTGGCCATGGAGAACCACAAACACTGGTGAGGACATTGGTCCATGGGCAAAAGTTAGCATGCCTTTGATCATTTTAGCTGCGTGCGCAGATGATAGAGTACTCTAAGGTCTGGATCAGAATCCAGCTCGTCTTTGGACGGAGTATTATTTTCAGGGTCAGTCAGGTACAGCATCATGGACTTGATAGCAGGGTCCAACTTCTGCAGTTGGATGATGTCTGTGTCAGTCAGTGCAGGTCGCACAGAGACTGCGTTGTCGGCAGGTCTGGCTATGGCCTGTGCACGTGTGACTGCCATAACCTCAACAGTAGGTTGTATTGGCAGAGTCTTGATTAACCAGGAGGGGTTAAAGGACCATAGCTGACCTCCGTCGGCTTCTTCCATGGCTAAAGAATCTGCAATGTCATTGTAGTACTTGTCATCGCCTGGGACTCTTGAATGCCCTAGAACCTTCTTCCAGTAGACCTGTATGTCGTGTGGCGTCACCAAGTGATCACACACCATGAAAAGCTCTTTGTGTTTGACCACCTTCCTGTCGCTTGTGAGAAAACCAGGCGAAACTCAACCGAGCATAGTTAGAGTCAGTGCAGATGACTAGCGTCTTGATGGAACGTTCTACAACCAACTGGAGAGCTATTAGGATACCTGCAATCTCAGCGTACTGAGAAGTCTGAGAGCTTAAGCTGTAGCTGAAAGTGCTCTGTTGAAGGTCATGGAGGAGGACCCCTCCAACACCTGCCCTGCAGATGTTGTCGTTGCGGAATGCAGATCCATCCACGTACAATGATGTCATACCTTTACAGATATTAACATCAAAGAAGTGGTGATTCGGATCCTCCGTCATTAAGGGTCTTACCTTAGCTGGCGGCTAGGTGGTTGGCACATCTTGTGTGCATTCCTGGCAGATTGCCAAGTCAGTACCCAAATGTGACTTCTTATTTTGACCATAGCGGATGTCCAGGTCAAAACTCTGAAGCGCCATGAGCCACGTTGCAACACGTGAGTTTGTCACCATGCCATCTCTGATGTGTTGGCTGTTCAGGAAAGTCACTGGCTGGTGGTGTGTTTCAACAATGATTTTCTGTCCACCAATGTAGCTGGAGAAATGTTTTACTGCCCACACCGTGGTCAGTAGAGCTTTCTCACAGTCCGAGAATCTCAACTCGGGGCCTGCCATTGTCTTGCTGGCGTAGGCCATCACACGTTTGTCTCTGTCGTGTATTTGGTACAGACCCGCACTCATGCAATGAGCCGAAAAGCCCACTTCCAAGTGAAACTTCTTGTTATAGTCTGGGTAGACTAAACATGGGGCTGACTTGATCCTGTGTATAAGAGCGTCCATCGCCTGCTGTTGTTTGTCAGTCCAGACAAATGGAACGTCTTTCTTTAAGAGTACATTCAAAGGTTTTGCTGGGTCTGCATAGTTCTCAATGAATTGGTTTGAGTAGTTACACACGCCCAGAAAGCTTTGTAGTTCCTTGAGATTGGTGGGGACTTTGAGATTGTCAAGGCCTTGGGTACGAGTCAGTTGTGGTTGTACTCCGTCTGGACCTACAAGTAGGCCAACGTAGTCCACTTTGGATCTGCACCACTGGCATTTTGACAATGAAATCTTAGCATCAGCAGTTGTCAGTTGATTCAGAACGTGGTCGATCTCAGCCAAATGTGATTCCAGCGTTGGCTGCCTCTAAAGGGCATCGTCCACGTAAATCAGTGTCCCACGCTTGTGGGCATCTGGACATGCTTTGTTCAAAAAGATGTTGAACTCTGCAGGTGAGTTAGCATAGCCAAATGGACACCTGTTAAAAGTGTATTGACGACCACCAAAAGTGAAAGCAAGTTTGTATTGGTCCTCGTCGCGCACAGGGATGGTACAAAAACCAGAGGTGACGTCGAGGGTCGAAAAGTACCTACCATTGGTGACCTTGGGCAGTTCCTGTTGGAGCTAGGTCATAGGCCACCTGGATAAGGGAACTTGTTTGTTCAGCTTTCTGTAGTCAATAGTGAGTCTCCATTTACCATTTGGTTTTAACACTGGCCATAAAGGTGCAGAATATATGTTGTTACAGTATCTGATGATACCTTTTTCCAACAGGTCATCAATGATTTCTCTGATAGGTTCATGAGCTGCCAGAGGAATCTTGTATTGCCTGACGAACGCAGGTGGAGCGTCAGGTGGGTTTGGGATGCTCACTTTGTGGAGCGTGGTCAACCCACAATCCGTTGAGTCAGTCGAGAATGATTTCTCGTATTTTAAGAGAACTTTGCAAAGCTTGTCCCTTTCTTCAGCAGTTATCAGGGCGTTGGCTTGAGCGACCACCTGTTCAATCTGTGAAGTAACCGAGGTGGTGTCTTGTTCAATGGGGAGCTCCATAGAGACCCCTTCAGTGTCGTAAAACCTGTCAATAGGTAGCGCACTATAAGTTTGAAGGCCAAGGCTTTCTCCTCGGTTGAAGCCGAACCGATTGACTGGGTCATGGCCGGACTCACTTGGGGAGAAGAGGGTTATGGCCTGTGTTGGTTTTGTGAACAAGACTCGCCCCGTGTGTTGACTTGGGAACAAGTTTTCTGGGAGGCCTCCCAGAAATGGAACGCTAAGTTCAAAATCATGGAAATCAGTAGAGATCAACCATCCAAGCTGCGTTTTTCTTGGGAGCAGTACCTCTTCTGTGCTTGTGTTACACATAGCAACAGACGTGGTTCTGCCGTGGAGGTCCACTTGGCATGTAGCCTCTATGGACAGTCCTAAGTTGAGAAACGTAGGAGATGGTTGAAAATAAGCCTGCTGTCGGCTAATAACCTGACCTTTCACAATGTGAATTGTCACCATTTGGTTTTTAGCCTGAGGTGGTACAACGGCGTCATGACTGCTAGCAACCTGGAAGACCTCTGGGATGGTCTGACCAACCTTAAGATTGTCCGTAGTCAACACAGGAGAATCTTTCCTGGCTGTGTCCAATGCCCACAGTACCTCGTTGTTGACGTCCACAGAGACACCCAATCTTACCAAAACATCAGAGCCTAAATAGGTTGCATGTGGTAAGTTTGTGACCACCAAGAACGGATGGACCAGTACCCTCTTGTTCCAGATCAGTGTGAGGTACATAACCATACTTGCAGTCATTACCTTCTCACTGTCGGAATCTAAAGTAAAGTGAAAAGACTTACTGAGCCGTATAAGACCCTCATGCTTATGAAACAAGGTTTCATAGAAAGCTCGGCTGATCGCTGACCTCTCTGACCATGGGGACAACATATCATCATTGGTGTGGGATCCTTGGATCTCCACACCTTTCACTACCTGTGGTAGGTAATGTCCAGTGAGTGCTGAATGTTTCAGCTCGCAGAGGAGGCTCACTTGGTGGGTCTCTACTGCCTCACCTGTATTTGAAGGTTCACTTACCGGGCTTGTGCTCCCGGTTGGGGGTTCTCTTATGCCTTCCGCGGTACCTGCTGTTACACAGTCTGTATCACCCAGTGGAGGCATATCAATTGGCAGTGGGTTGCTCACTGTAGCCCACAACGTCAGATCACCATAATTTATAATCGCCTCAAAGCGATTGATAAAATCCTGGCCGACCAGAAATGGGATGGAGTCTACCGCAGACACATGTACCGGATGGTAAATTGTCGTCTTGCCAATCTGCATGTGAACCATGGCTATAGCTGTCAGGGTTATTCCTATCCCTGAGAGTCCCTGCAACTCTATAGCACATTCTGTGAGGGGTATTTCTTTGTCAACACTGTTAGCGGCTGTCCTCAGCTCCTTGAACAATGTGGGTGACATGATGGATATGTCGGCACCACCGTCCAGGAGGGCTTCTTGTGTGAGGACCCCTTCTAGCCTGATTGACAGGTAAACTTTCGTAGCGGGCCCCTTCCTGACAAAGTTGCACAGGAACCTTTTAGAGATTGTAGGTCCTTTCCAACGTTTTTTACGTCTACCACTGTCAGTGTCATGGTGAACTACCTGAGCCGGCAGTGCAGTCACACATGTGTCTGAGAGGCCAGTTTGTGACGAGTCATCGTCTTTGGTCAGCGAGGTATCCCCCTTTATTTCTGGCAAGGGGCACTCTGGCTCTGTAACAATGATGTCAGGGTCACAGTCAACGTCATGCAGACTGTTATTTTCTGGACTGTCAATGGTTTGACAGTCTGCGCTCTGATTGTCAGTATCATGCTGACCTTTGCCTTGTTGACTATCAGCAGCCGTGGCATTACTATCATATGCGTGCACCAAGGTGCTATCAACGACAGTACCATACAACGTATCAGGCTTGTTGTCCTTGTTAGCAGCCTACCAATTTCCTAACAACCGACATATGACCTCGGTCTCCTCTGAACTCAGAGGGTTTAGGACAATTTTTCTGGGGCTTGCGTGGCCTATTGCCAGTCTCGGACACATTTTTCTGAGATGCCTCCGTCCGAGGTGCAGGAGGAGCAGCACTCTTGCTTGAGGGTTCCCTCTGGGAGCCCTTGTTGCGGGAGTCAACTTGTTGACCATACTTTGCAACATTAGGACGTGCACCCCCCTTTTGATACTGTTGCCCACCTTCCTGGCTCGACCTGAACCACCTACGCTCACCAGTAGGGCGAACATCACCGTGTCTAGGTCCTCGCTGGGTTTCTTGCTTCGTCTCGCTGACTCCAGAAGAAGGAACAGACGCTCGCATTCCCTCTAGCTCTAGTGATCGGAACAAACCCATTTCACCTGGAAACGCCTCTAAGGGAGTCTTGCGTTTGTTGTATGCTTCAAAAACACGTATGGCGCACTCCAACACTTCCATGATGGAATTTTTGGTGCCGTTGGCCATGATTTCAACCGACGCACCTATCTCAGGATGTAAGTTTTCGACGAAGAGACATTTAAAATGTCTCTCCTCCTCCATCCCAGGCTCGTTCCGGTTACCAAAGTAAGCTTGGAAGAACCTTTTGTAGAAAACCTGTGGATGTTCATTGCAACCTTGCTTGACCTTCATCGCGGCTGGGAAACCATCGAGTCCCATGCGAGGAGTGTACTTCAAGATAAGAACCTCACAGAGACATTTGTAGTCATTTCTTGTGGACTCCGGTTGACGTTCAATAAGATCTTGCACCTCCTTGCTGGAGGTGAGATTGATAAGAGTGATTCTATCAGCAACCGTAACATTGGAGAAGCGATCCAGCTTCAACTCAAGGTTTTTCAGATAGGCCTTGGTTTCATTAGAACCCAACGACCCTGGTTCGAAGTGTTGAATATATTTTGAAAGCTTATATAGTTGGTCTATTGACAGAGGCATCCGATAATTTCTGTCAAACCCACCCGGCAGCGTATATGGTACACCAGGCCAGGGGTACCCAGGTCCTACCCCCGGGTACGGGGGTGGGTGCTGAGGCGCGAACGGGTTTGAGGGAGGTGGAGGGGGTGGTGGGTTTTGAGGCACAGGAGGGGATGAGGGCGGACCAACAGGTGTGTTGGGAGATGGAGGTAGTTGAGGCGGTGGGTTTTGAGGCGTGGGAGGGGATGAGGGCGGACCAACAGGTGTGGGTGAAGATGGAGGTGGTGGAGGGGCGGATGGTATTTGGCCCAGTGCTGACATGAGATCCAAACACATCCTCCTCTCCTTACTGAGTTTATCAGTAGTAGAGGCCAATTCAGACTTACAGTCTGTTAATTGGGCCCTTAGGTCATCATTTTGACCTTGTAACACCGACACACGTTGTGAGAATGCATCCCTCTGTTGTTCACATTCTGTTATCTTCTGCTGATTTATCTCCACACTCACCTGTGATGCTTGCCACATCAGGTCAAAATTATCCCTCTCCCCCATGCATGACTCCAACTTCCTCAGTACATCATCATTCTCAGCTTTCAACACATTGTATTGTTGCTGCATCTCAGCATTGTCTTCTAAAGTTTGTTATAAACATCCTCTCTAGCACGAATGCTGTCCTCATGTGAGTCTGTGAGTGACTGCAGCTGCAGCTTTAAAGACTCAATCTCCTGCCGTGCTGCGTTCTGAATATCACAACATCTGTCTGTAGCAGCCTAGCATGCCACGATTTCATTATCCAGCTGCTGTGCGAGATCATCGCCCCTGATCACTTCAAGGTCCAATTTGGCCTTCAGCAAAAGTGTCAATTTGGCCAGGCGTTCTTTGCATTTCAGCTTTGTTTTGCTGACGCAGCACCGTCAGACAAAACTGTTAAATCTCTCTCCATCTCAGCTTCAGACAAATTCCTCAAATCAGCACCATAGTTAGTGATTGGATCTGTGAGAAACACTAATGCTTTGTCCACACAATCCATGGGAACCATATGTGGACCTTGCCCACTGTCTAAATCAGCTGTTGAGGTATCAGGGACCTCATCTGCAGTGCCTGCCATCTTATCTGGAAATTTGTGAAAACAAATTAAAAGATGCTGTGTGTACGACACCTCAAACTGTTCGCTATTTAAAATAAACAGGAAAGCTGAGCTGAGCACAGAATTACAGTAAAAAGACTTAAAAGTCTGTTAAAGTAAACAGCAGATGGGGGTTGCAAAGCTGAAATTTGTGAAAACAAGTTAAAAGATGCCGTTTGCCCTTCACCAGCAACTGTTCACTATTTAAAATAAACCACAAAGCTGAAATGTAGACAGAAATACATGAAAACCATATTTTTAAAGTAACCAGCAGATGGGGGTGCAACGCTGGATATGCTTTTATCACAGCGACTGCAATTTCACTTTCTGACCGCTATAGAGGCGCTGTTGTCACCCGTGAGAGCAGCTCAGCCGTTAGTGTACAAAACTTCCAACAAACGGATTAAAAGCAACTCACAGAAAGCTCTAGAGCCTTTACGTGACAATCTCTAGAACCCCAGTCTCATGAAAGACGATTCGATGTGACCAACATCGTTTGGACTGTGATTTTTTAAACTTTGTTTAAAAGAAAACAGTCTGTCCCATAAAACCAGTTGCTGCTTCCGATGTTCCGTGACCTGGTCACATGGCGTTCGGTAGTCTTAGACCAACAGATTTAAAACACCCTTTAAAATGTCAAAAACACAGCTATGAAACAGGTTTTCAAAGATATTAATGGACAAACAAGCATGAAGCTTGTCCGGGGCTGGCAGCTGAAGTGGTCACCACTTAATCACAGCGAATACAGAACAAGTAGTTCCTAACCCAAGCGCTCATGGGTAATGTAGTCTTCGACACCCTACGTCTCTGTACGTCATGCACGTTGACGTGCCGTTCAAACGACGCGTTCACGGACCTCAAGGTCGGTCGGACTCTAGCGTTGAACAGACTTTTTATCGTTCTAAAACACTTATAAACATCACAAAACACCGCGGTTAAGCAGTCTTCGACGATATTACATGCATACCCAGCCAGCATGCACAGGTGGGCCCCATATGGTATACATATGTGCAAAAAACATGGGTCCCAAAAGGTTTTGTCCACAGTTTCCATGGTGGCCCCACATGGGTTTGCCCAGATAGATTTTAATGGGCCCTGACTGGGTTTTCAGTGGGACCCACATGTTTAACTTAAATGAGACCCATGTAAAACCCATGTGTGTGCCTTGAAGAATATCTACCTGGGACTAAACTGGGTCCCAACTGGGCTAAAAATATGGGTAATAAGTGGGTTTGTCCACGGTTTCCATGGTGGCCCCACATGGGTTTGCCCAGATAGACTTTAATGGGCCCTGACTGGGCTTTCAGTGGTTCCCAGATGGTTAACTTATATGAGACCCATGTAAAACCCATGTGTGTGCCTTGAAGAATATCTACCTGGGACTAAACTGGGTCCCAACTGGGCTAAAAATATGGGTAATAAGTGGGTTTGTCCACGGTTTCCATGGTGGCCCCACATGGGTTTGCCCATACATTTTTAAGGCACTGACTGGGTTTTCAGTGGGACCCAGATGGTTAACTTACATGAGGCCCATTAAAGACCCACGTGTGTTCTTACCAGCATAATTTACATATCGGATTTTCCGATGCAACCTGCCGATATTTCTGATCCTTGAAGTATGTCAGAGAGCACACATATTGCACCATACTCTGTGACTTCTGTCTTAACATTGTGTGAGTTAAACCCAAAGAAGACACTCTGGGCCTCACAACAAGTAATACCCAAACTTTAACAAGAGGCAGTTCTGTAACACAGATGTCCTTCTGACTCATGGTGCAGCCCGGAACACTAAAATACTGCTAAACATTATGGGAAATCAACACAGCACTCCCCGTTTTTTAGTTTCCTTTTTGATTGTGGCACTATGAGTTGTATTTCTTGTTGGCTTTGATCAACAGATACAGATTTAAACTATAATTGAACACTAATATACCGCTAAGCATGATGGGAAATCAACACAGTTCACTCCCTGTTTTTTAGTTTCGTTTTTGATTGTGGCACTATGAGTTTTAATTCTTGTTGGTTTTGATCAACAGATACAGATTTAAACTATACATTGAATTTATAAATGTAAATTCAATGCATAGTTTAAATCTGTATCTGTTGATCCCACATTTATACCACTTGGGATGAATACAGTTAGCCCACATGGGCTTCCCATGCTGGGCACATTATACTAAAATCACATGGTTATGCTGTAGAACCATCGACCTTTTCTTTCCTCTTCCCATTGCTTTTGCCATTTTTCCCTCATTCTCTGCTTTGTGATACTTTTTACTTCTGCCCGACTGAATTTTACATCCATTTCCACCGAATTGGCTTTGGTAGCCTCCTTTGCAACTTTATCTGCCATTTCATTACCTCTTATCCCTATGTGTGCTGGAATCCACAAAAATGCAACTGTTAATCCCATCATGTTAATTCTGAATAGTGTCTGCTGTATTTCTGTCAATATGTCTGGTCTGCTTTCTGAACAACCGTTTTTTAAACTAATTACTGATGAACTGGAATCTGAACATATGACTGATCTGAGTGGTTGATTATCTTCTATCCAATGAACTGCCAATAATATCGCGGTCAGTTCTCCTGTGTATACCGATAATTTGTCGTTTAATCTCTTCCCTACTTTAACACCAAACTCTGGTATAATGAATGCAGCCCCCAATTGTTCCGCTGTATTCTTTGAAGCGTCTGTATATATTTTTACATACCCGTAATAGTGATTGATGCGTTCAATAACTGTGTTGAAGTTTACTCCATTTCTAGTTTGTTCCAACATTTTTAAGTCCACTGTTGGATCTGTGAATAACCATGGATGTACGTTTGAAAGTGGAACTGTTGGGCTGACATTAAGATCATCCACTTGAATTTCCGTTGATTTTTGGTTTATGGTCCAACCAAAGCTTTTTATGAGTTTCTTATCTTTTTCCCAGCATGGTTTCAATACTTCCTGTGTTGGATGGTTTTGTTCGTGTCCTTTCAGATTTGCCCAGTATGTTAACGCTAATTGTTCTCTTCTAATATTCAGTGGTGGTTCTCCCATTTCTACCAATATTGATCCTGTATGTGTTGTTTTGAATGCCCCGGTAATAATCCTTAATGCCTGATACTGA
>JBBPBX010013344.1:17772-47644 GCA_038048925.1 Garcialebias charrua | reverse complement strand
TAAAATCCCCATACACCGCCACAGAACAAGTACGAATTAAGACTGATTTTCATGCTATTGCTGGACTGCTGTGCAAACACCATCGGAGCAATAGATTTTTATATCTGATTCGAAATATAACCTGCAGAATGTGGCTGCGCGATGACCAGGAGGAGCGCGCATGAGAAAAGCTGCTGACCCAACACGTCCTCATGCGCTGCTCCACCGTGCGTCCATCTCCCTCTCAGTCAGCCACACATAAAAAAGAAGTGCCCAAAGTACCGATCTGTTCCGAGCCGAGTGGAACCTGCGCGTGTGTGCCACCCCCACCTCCTCTTCCCCCCTCCTCCGCCTCCATCACTTCGCCCTCAGCTCCGTGCGCCGCGTTGTGCAGGCGATGGAGCCGTGAGCCGCGCGCACTGAAGAACCGAGCTGCTATGGAGGAGAAGCGCGGTGGGGGGGGGCAGGCGTCTAGACCAGTGAGACCAGCAGACCCACCAGTCTGGACCACTTTCTGCGACACACGTGCACTCTGAGTCCAGGAACAGGGGTTTTTGTTTCCAACATCGCACAGAAAGGATGCGGGGCTTTGTGCTGCAAAACATGTTGGCACGCGTCTTGCGCAGCGTGGCATTTATTGACCATCCATCTCAGACTATTCCTTGACCACTCCTGTCTGTGCTGCGGCGATGTTTGAAGCCATTTTCAGATCAAACCATTTATTCTTGATTTCTGATACTGGACGACCCACGGGAGACAAAAGATATGCACTACAATATTAATATGAAGTTAACTTTCGAGACATTTTAATGCTTCTGTTCAAAACCACATCCGACACTTGCGGGGGGGGTGGGGGGTAGCGGTGCCACTCTTCTGAATAAGTGAAACTATAATGTAACACAGTAAAATTAAAGATATTTGACCATCCGACACTTGCGGGGGGGGGGTAGCCGCGCCACTGAGAGCAGAACTCCGAACGCGTGAAGTTCCTCCTTTTACTTCATGTGTTTGAATGAATGGACACTTCCTGCTGTCAGAAGGCAGGAAACGTGGCCTTATATGGTGTTTTGAGGGGTGGGAATTATGTAAATAACCTTCCGCGTGCACGAGCAGGTGAATAGAACAGGTGGGATTCATCATTATTTACACAGCTCATATACACACGTTTCCTGTGGATAGAAGAGTTTGTTGGATCTGACGTGGCATGTTCGTACGAACACTTCGTACGAACAAAAGTAGGAGAAATTTAGGATAAGAATACGAACATTTTCGTGCATGAGGGCCAATGTCTGGGACAATAGTGTTAAATGCTGAACTGAAATCAAGAAACAGGATTCTTGCATAAGTCCCCGGGTGGTCTAGATGCTGCAGGATGAAATGCAGTCCCATGTTGACTGCATCATCCACTGACCTATTTGCCCGGTAGGCAAACTGCAGGGGGTCTAGCAGATGTCCAGTGATGTCCTTCACGTGGGTCAGGACCAGCCGTTCAAAGGACTTCATGACCACAGACGTTAAGGCGATGGGCCTGTAGTCATTTAGTCCTGTGATGGAGGGTTTCTTGGGGACTGGAATGATGGTGGAGCGTGAAGCAGGAAGGAACTTCACCCAGCTCCAGAGAGTTGTTGAATATATTTGTGAAGATTGGAGCCAGTTGTTCAGCACAGATCTTAAGGCAGGAAGGTGAGACACCATCTGGTCCTGGTGCTTTTCTGATCTTTTGTTCCTGAAACAATCGGCTCACATCAGCTTCACATATCTGGAGTGCAGCTTGAGGGAGAGAGGGGGTGTTGATGGAGGTGGGATGTTAGATGCTGCTGTGGGGTTGTGAAGAGGTGTGAATGTGTTCTTCTCAAATCTACAATAGAAGCTGTTCAGGTCGTCAGCAAGGGCTTTGTTAGCCTCTGCAGCGGGGGATGGTCTTTTTTAGCCTGTAATGTGCTGCAGGACTCTCCACACTGAACCAGACCCTGGGCTGAGAGCTGACTTCTCATCTTTCAGAGTAGCATTTTTTTGCCACTCTGATCTCCCTGGTCAATGCATTCCTGGACTTTTTGTACATAATAATAATAATAATAATTTTATTTAAAAGTGCCTTTCAGGACACCCAAGGACACTTAACAAACCAATACAGTGAAATACAGAGCAAACATTATCAGCGACAAATTGTACAGAGCTCTGTCCCCGCTCCTGTAGGCCTCTGCTTTAGCCTGACGAAGCTGGCTGAGCTTGTTTGTGAACCATGGCTTGGAGATCTTCA
Organism: Garcialebias charrua; assembly: GCA_038048925.1. Classification (NCBI taxonomy): domain Eukaryota; kingdom Metazoa; phylum Chordata; class Actinopteri; order Cyprinodontiformes; family Rivulidae; genus Garcialebias; species Garcialebias charrua. The sequence continues at coordinate 45,405 of JBBPBX010013344.1, read as the reverse complement.
CAAAAACTAATGTAGGATGTGACAGAGTCAGTCAAATCATCCAGGTTGTCCGTAGCAGCTTCAAAAACACTCCAGTCAGTGCAGTAAGCACTCTTGTAGGTCTTGTTTTGCCTCTCATGATGATGATGATAAAGATGATGATGCTGGGGATGATGGTTATGATGATGATGATGAAAATGTTTAATATGAGGATGATAATAAAAACATTCAGATGATATAATGATTATCATAAGACGGTTATATCAAGATGATGATAAAAGTGTAATGATGATGACTGATGATGGTTATGATTATGATCAACATGAAGATGATGGTTATGATGATGATGAAAATGATTAATATGAGGATGATAATAAAAACATTCAGATGATATGGTTATCATGATAAGACGGTTATATCAAGATGATGATAAAGGTGTAATGATGACGACTGTCTGATGATGGTTATGATGATGATCAACATGAAGATGATGATGAAAATGTTTAATATGAGGATGATAATAAAAAACATTCAGATGATACTGTGGTGGACCACTAGGGGGCTCTACTCACACCCAGTGGACCGAATGTATTACAGGATGCTTTTATTGTGAAAGGTCCAGAGGACCGGATGTTATGTGGGTATATAAAGCAGTGTTGGGCGGGTTCCCGCCAGTTTAGTAAGAGTTGATTAAAAGGTGAAGTTCTGCAGCCTGTCTCCTGTGTCGTCTCTTCACCTCCTCTTACACTGGTGACCCTCGTGAACTGAACATGTCGACATCTGACGCTTCAGCCAGCTCTCTTCAGCTGTCTACTGCTGTGGAACCTACACAGGCGGCCCCGCACGCTTTTTCGGTGGCCGTTAAAATCCCGGACTTCTGGCTGCACGCGCCTGAGTCGTGGTTCGCCCACATCGAATCACAGTTTGCTCTTCGCGGGATTTCTGTTGACGACACCAAATACCACCATGTGGTTGCTTCGCTGGATCCGCTGACAACCCAGCGGGTAATGAGCCTGCTACAAAACCCTCCTGCACACGGAAAATACGACGCCCTCAAGAAGCTTCTTCTGCGGCGCTACACACTCTCAGAGGCGGAGCGCGCTGAGAAACTATTTTCCTTCTCCGGTTTGGGTGACGGAACAGCTCTCGAGCTCGTGGAGAGCATGTTGTCCTTGCGGGGATCGGACGACTGCGAGTTCCTCTTCCGCCACCTCGTCCTCCGCCAGCTTCCAGCTCCTGTGCGAACCGCCCTGGCCAACTCCCCGTTTCTGCAGGAGAAGGACTACCGCTCGCTGGCCGAAGAAGCCGACCGCATCATTCTAACCACGAGGACCTTCGCGGTACAGGCGGTGGTCCCGGGATCTCCAGCAGCGCCCGAGTTTCGAGCGACGCACACAGCGCCGGACGAGCCAGCGGTGGTGGCAGGAGTCACTAGCCGCAGGCGGGCAGGTCCAGTTCTTTGTTTCTACCACGCGCGTTTTGGCGCCAAAGCACGACGGTGCGTCCCGCCGTGCAGCTTCAAGCCGCAGGGAAACGAGACCGCCAACAGCCGCTAGCAGTCGCAGCCGTTGGCGAGAAGGAAAGGCTGCTTTTCATCGAGGACTCGAAGTCAGGGAGGCGGTTCCTGGTGGACTCTGGGTCGCAGAAGAGCCTCGTCCCCCCGACTGGCTCCGACAGGTTGGCTGAAGGCTGCGGGCCACAGCTAACCGCGGCGAATGGCTCTCCCGTCAAGACGTTTGGCGAAAGGTTGGTGACTGTGCGTTTCCATGAACGGGACTTCCGGTGGAACTTTGTGGTAGCTGCTAGCTCGGTCCCTATTTTAGGGGCTGATTTTCTTTGTGCTCACGGGCTCCTGGTTGATGTAGCTAACAGACGTTTGATCGACGCTGTGTCTTTTTCGTCACTGCCTTGTAAGACGCGAGGAGCTGGGCCTTTAATACATGCTAACTTTTTAGCTTCGGGTAATGTGTTTCAACGTTTATTGTCTGAGTTTCCCTCGCTGACTGTTCCTGATTTTGCAACCACAAACACAAAACATGGGGTCGAACATTATATTCCCACAACGGGGCCCCCGGTGTTCGCACGTGCACGCCGCCTCGATGCTACTAAGCTAGCAATCGCACAGGAAGAGTTTGCTAACATGGAGCGTTTAGGCATCGTGCAGCGCTCAAACAGTCCGTGGGCCTCCCCCCTCCACATGGTGCCCAAGGCAGATGGCAAATGGCGGCCATGTGGAGATTTCCGCCGCCTCAATAACATCACAGAGAATGATCGTTATCCCATCCCCCACATCCAGGATTTTTCAGTGCACCTGGCTGGGACCTCCATTTTTTCTAAAGTAGATTTAGTACGGGGGTACCACCAGGTTCCTGTGCATGTGGATGTGCATGTGGACTGGACCTGCCCGCCTGTGGCTAGTGACTCCTGCCACCACCGCTGGCTCGTCCGGCGCTGTGTGCGTCGCTCGAAACTCGGGCGCTGCTGGAGATCCCGGGACCACCGCCTGTACCGCGAAGGTCCTCGTGGTTAGAATGATGCGGTCGGCTTCTTCGCCAGCGAAGGGCAGCACGGTGGCACAACTGGTAGAGCTGCTGCCTCTCAGCGAGAAGGTTGCCGGTTCAAATCCCGGTCCGGGGCCTTTCTGGGTGGAGTTTGCATGTTCTCCCCGTGCATGCGTGGGTTTCCTCCGGGTACTCCGGTTTCCTCCCACAGACCAAAAAACATGCTTGTTAGGCTGATTGGTGACTCTAAATTGACCCTAGGTGTGAGTGTGAGAGTGGATGGTTGTTTGGTGTGAGTGAGACAGGTCCCTCTTGTAAATGAGTCCCCAGTGACTCAACGAGGCTAGCCTGTATAAATAAAGGTTGAATGAATGAATGAATGAATGTGGAGGATGTCCCTAAGACCGCTGTTATCACGCCTTTCGGCCTGTTTGAGTTTTTGCGCATGCCTTTTGGTCTTAAAGGTGCAGCACAAACATTTCAGCGGTTGATGGATTCAGTCCTAAGGGGTCTGTCCTTCGTATTTGTGTACTTGGACGACATCCTGGTGGCTAGCAGCTCGGCTGAGCAGCACCTGTCCCACCTCCGTGAGGTTTTTCAGCGCCTGGCAGCACATGGCCTGATTGTAAACACTGCGAAATGCCAATTTGGGCTGCCAGTCATTGACTTTTTGGGCCACCGCATTTCCGCAAGTGGCGCCGTCCCGTTACCAAACAAAGTGCAGGCGGTGTCAGATTTCCCACAGCCCCAGTCTGTTAAAGCGCTACAAGAGTTTTTGGGAATGGTTAACTTCTATAACCGTTTCCTCCCCAGGGCAGCACAACTGCTGCGTCCGCTCTATGGAGCGCTGAAAAAGAAAAAGCCCAACGACAGTGTTGACTGGACACCAGAACGCCTACAGGCATTTGGTGATGCTAAAGCTGCACTGGCCACTGCTGCCCTTTTGGCCCATCCATCCCCAGCGGCGCAAATAGCTTTAACAACCGACGCATCTGATGTTGCGGTGGGGGCTGTGTTAGAACAGCAGGTTTCCGGGGTTTGGCAGCCGCTTGCATTTTTCAGCCGTACGCTGCGGGACAATGAGCTGAAATACAGTGTTTTTGACAGAGAGTTGCTGGCGCTTTACCTGGCTACACGCCATTTCAGGTTTTTCCTGGAAGGCCGCCAGTTCACTGCATACGTTGACCACAAACCCCTGGTGTTTGCTATGTCAAAAATTTCTGACCCCTGGTCTGCTCGCCAGCAACGCCACCTCGCAGCGGTGTCTGAATTTACTACAGACATTCAGCATGTGGCTGGAAAATCCAACGTGGTGGCCGACTGTCTCTCCCGGGTGCTGATCGCTCCCGTGTACGTTGGCATCGATTTTTCTGCTATGGCTGCGGACCAACGTAGCGACGCAGAAATACTCGAGCTCCAGTCCGGCCCCACAGGCCTCGAGTTGGAGGAAAGGCGGGTGAATGACGGAGGTCCTCTCCTGCTCTGTGACGTATCTACGGGCAGGCCCCGCCCCCTGGTTCCAGTTTCATGGCGACGCCGCGTTTTTGACTCCTTACATTCCCTTTCTCACCCAGGTGTTAGAGCCTCTGTGAAACTGGTCAGCTCAAAGTTTGTTTGGCCCGGTCTGCGTAAAGCAGTTAAGGAGTGGGCAGCAGCGTGTGTTCCATGCCAGCGTGCTAAGGTCAACAAGCACACCAAAGCACCGTTGGAACCTTTCCCCATCCCAAGTCGGCGGTTTGATCATGTGCACGTAGACCTAGTAGGCCCTCTGCCTCCATCACAGGGTTTTACTCATCTGCTGACTATGATAGACCGGACCACCAGGTGGCCAGAGGTGGTTCCCCTGACGTCCACAACATCTGCAGTGGTGGCCCGGGCCTTTTTGTCTACCTGGGTTGCACGTTTCGGCCCCCCTTCAGACATTACATCGGACAGGGGCCCGCAGTTTGTTTCGGAGCTTTGGTCTACCATGGCCAAGGGTCTGGGGACTAACGTTCACAGGACCACCGCTTACAACCCCCAAGCTAATGGTTTGTGTGAACGGTTTCACAGGTCATTGAAAGCTGCACTTCGTGCTGCATTGACCGGTGACAACTGGATTGACCGCCTTCCCTGGGTTTTGTTGGGGTTGCGTACCGCAACCAAAGAAGACCTGAGCTCTTCCCCGGCTGAAATGGTTTACGGTCAGCCTGTGCGCGTCCCCGGTGAGTTTTTACCTGAGGTACCCTCACCACAGTTCGCTCCACCGTTGCTCCATCTTTCACCTCAGGAGGCCCCTTTTCGTGTCCCCGGTCCGGTACACCATTGTTTACCGCAGTCATTTGTCCCTAAGAGTCTGGAGTCCTCTAAATTTGTTTTTGTCAAACACAATGCACACAGGACACCACTACAGCCTTTGTATGATGGACCGTTTCGAGTTCTTCAACCAGGTCCGAAACATTTCATTTTGGATTTAGGGGGTCGTACTGAGACTGTCTGTATTGATAGGCTTAAACCAGCTCATGTTATGTCAGATGATCAGGTTGTTACGGCCCAAGCTCCTCGCAGAGGCAGACCTCCATCCACATTATTAACGGACGGCGGTCCTTCTTCCGGAAACTCTCAACGTCCATTGGAGCCCGAATCTTCTGCAGACCCTCCTCGTAGCCCTCCACTTCATCAGACTGGTTCTGCAGGGCCCAGGTTCAGCCGTTCTGGTCGTTTGATCAAACCTAAAATGCGGGACTAGTGATGGACCTTACTGGGTGTTCTGGGGGGGCGTGTGTGGTGGACCACTAGGGGGCTCTACTCACACCCAGTGGACCGAATGTATTACAGGATGCTTTTATTGTGAAAGGTCCAGAGGACCGGATGTTATGTGGGTATATAAAGCAGTGTTGGGCGGGTTCCCGCCAGTTTTAGTAAGAGTTGATTAAAAGGTGAAGTTCTGCAGCCTGTCTCCTGTGTCGTCTCTTCACCTCTTACAATACAATGATTATCATGATAAGACGGTTATATCAAGATGATGATAAATGTGTATGATGATTGTTATAATGATGATCAACATGAATATGATGGTTAAGATGATGATGAAAATGTTTAATATGAGGATGATAATTAAAAAAACATTTAAATGATACGATTATCACGATAAGACGGTTATATCAAGATGATGATAAATGTGTATGATGATTGTTATGATGATGATCAACATGAATATGATGGTTAAGATGATGATGAAAATGTTTAATATGAGGATGATAATTAAAAAAACATTTAAATGATACGATTATCACGATAAGACGGTTATATCAAGATGATGATAAAGGTGTAATGATGATGACTGATGATGGTTATGATTATGATCAACATGAAGATGATGGTTATGATGATGATGAAAATGATTAATATGAGGATGATAATAAAAACATTCAGATGATATGGTTATCATGATAAGACGGTTATATCAAGATGATAAAGGTGTAATGATGACGACTGTCTGATGATGGTTATGATGAAGATCAACATGAAGATGATGATGAAAATGTTTAATATGAGGATGATGATAAAAAACATTCAGATGATACAATGATTACCATAAGACGGTTATATCAAGATGATGATAAAGGTGTAATGATGACTGTTATGATGATGATCAACATGAATATGATGGTTATGATGATGATGAAAATGTTTAATATGAGGATGATAATTAAAAAAACATTTAGATGATACGATTATCACGATAAGACGGTTATATCAAGATGATGATAAAGGTGTAATGATGATGACTGATGATGGTTATGATGATGATCAACAAGATGATGGTTATGATGATGATGAAAATGTTTAATATGATGATGATCATTAAAAAACATTCAGATGATACAATTATCATGATAAGACGGTTATATCAAGATGATGATAAAGGTGTAATGATGATGACTGATGATGGTTATGATGATGATCAACATGAAGATGATGGTCATCTTGAAAATGAAAGTGATGGTTATCATGATGAAGAAGTTATCTTGATGAAGATGGTTTTGATGAGTTAAGTTCATGATAGGTATAATGATGATGATGGATGTTTACATGATGAAGATGAGGATCATGATGAGGGCAAAGATGAGTTATCATGATAAAGATGATGATGTTATCACAATGAAGATGATGATAGTTATGAAGATGATAATGTTATGATAATGCTGACAATAGTTATCATGATGAAGATGGTAATTATGATGAAGATGATGTTATGGTGATATCACAATTGAAAAAGATGAAGATAGTTGTGATGAAGACGACTGTCTGGATGTCTTCAGGTTCTTGGTGGGACGAGGAGAACGAAGCTGCTTCCAGGAGACCAGGACAATCTGGCGGTCCAGACCAGAGGAGGACCAGAGAAACATGAAGTGACCGGCTGGGTGCTGGTCAGTGATCCATTTTGACATTTTCCTCATTGATTGACAGCTGGCATCAATGCTACCGATTGATCGATAAGTCCAAACTAACAGGCAGCTAAAGGTTGTGCTTGTCAGAACAAAATTCCAGGGTTGGGGTTTGGTATTCCAGTGCGTGCACGACACAGGAAGTGATGTCATCACAGCTCCCTGTTGATTTAATCAGAACTGATGGGCTCATTCCAGATTTCCCCGCTGACCAAAGAAGAAGAAGGATCCTACGAGTGTCACGCCACCAACTCCATCGGCGAAGCTTCGGCTGTTGGAGCCATCCACCTGGTGGAGTCGGTCCATGACGTCATCGTAAAGACAGGTAATGATGTCATCAACGAACAACTACACAGTTCAAAACATCACCTTCAATATCCTCCTTCAGTCGTGGCTCACGGGCGGCCAACGAAAACAGCACCAAAGAGTTCAAGACACAGAAAACAAATGTTCTCATAAATGCTGTTTCATTGTCATCATGTACCGTAGTTTTCAGCACAACCTTTGACCCAGTTAAGATATCTGGAAGAGAAAACAAGACGATGACCATGCAGGAGTATACTGTATTATGATCATATGACCTTGTGGAGTTCATACAACAGGGTGTTTAAGTTTTAGGAGAACCAATTTAAATATGAATCTCTCACTTTCAACAGCTTCAGAGCTGAGAAAAGTCCTCAGAGGAGACGAACATGACTTCAAAAACCCACGATGTCGGACTGAATTTAACGGATGAAAACGTAACGTGCACACTCTGTAAAGGTTTAAATTTTCTTCTTTTTTTTTCAGTGACGGAGGTGGAGCCGTGATTGGCTGATCTGAACATACAGTACTTGAAGATCTCTGAAAACTAAAAAAAAAAAACATTTCTCTCACTTTTTTAATTCAAACATGTAAAGTTTTGCACTTCAACCCATTTCTTTTTTAATAGAAAAATACCACAATACACGTTGGAAATTTTTAATCACCGTAGCGACAACTGACAGGATTTTCTGTTGTTTTAAAGGGACATTACGTGCGTTTGTGTGAAGTATTCTGAACATTTTATTGGAAATTTTCTGTACTACATTTATTTGTAGATTTTGTTTAAAGATTAAATAAATTAATAAAAACCCAGAATAAATCTGACGTTTGTGTTCATGAGTGGATGGAAACCTCTGGCTCCAACTGGTCATAAAATTAACAAGATTATCTAAATTTAAAAATAAATCTGATTGTTTTTTTTATTTTACAGTATATGTATTTTACTCTCCAAGTTCTCTTCCAACTGTTTCCTGTTCTCACCACAGATCACAATGTCATCTGCAAACATCAAGTCCACGGAGATTCCTGCCTGATCTCATCAGTTAGTCGGTCCATCACTAGAGCAAACAAGTAGGGGCTCAGAGCTGCTCCTTGATGGACTCCCACCTCCACCTTGAAGCTGCCTTCCCCTTTTTTTCTTTTGAGCTTCCCTAACTTCAATCTTTCCCACTTCCTGGTCCACAGTTTCTATGACCATTATTTCTCCATCATTCTCTTCATTCATTGCAGTGTTGGCATCGTTACATTGAAAAAGTAACTTTAATCAGATTAGATTACTGATTACTCCTTGAAAAAAGTAACTTAGTTACTTTACTGATTACTTGATTTGGACAGCAACTAAATTAGATTACACGTTACTTTCAGCAGCTGCTGACAACAACCCTTCGCTCAACTTAAAAATTACATTGAGCTTTGTCAATACTTTACTGAAAGTGCATTTTAATGGCAACATCAACAATGTATCTCCTGCCATATACAGTACTGTAAAGTTGAGCTTAAAAACAAGTTCAGGAAAACTTTTCATATTAAAAAAAGGTATTTTTTGACTTCATTAAGCATAAATATTTGTTTTTATAAAAAATAAAATGGTATTTCTTGACTTCAGTATCATAAAGAAATACTTGTTTTATATAAAAATACTGTAGTGTCTTTCTTCACTTTGCGAAACAAACTTTTTAAAATAAAAACAATAAAGACAGTCTTTCAAATTCAATGTCAAAATCAAAGTTTCTTTATTTGTCGTCCCACCACAAAACGGTGGACACAGGGTCCCAGTTACATCCAACAAAAGTATAAATTTTAAAATAAAAACAGTCATAAGATCTAAGATATGAACTAAGGAAAACGCTAAACTAAGCATAAGCACTAGCAGTACAAAAACAATATGGCAAACAACAGCAGCACGAACATGAGTACTGTATGTGTGAGCAGATGAGCACAGCAGCATGAAAAATCAGCAACTTGGATAATCAGAAGCACATACTGTACAGTAATCAAGTTATATTACAGTGATAATTCTGATGAAGGATTCATGAGTGTAACAGCCTCAGGGTAGAAGCTGTTCCTCAGTGTACTGGTTCTACACTTATGCTCCTCGATGACCAGACACATTTAAATATGAACGCTGTAATGGCAGAACTGAACATGGAACCTGTTCACAGCACTGGAGCGGCAAGGAGTGGATTTAACCAGTTTACAGTGGCATCACATACTGTATAGGCTGACATGTCTACTTTTGTAACTTGGGCTTAATCTCATGTTGTAATCCCGTTTCATGAGTGAAACAGTGGAGTGGGGCGAGTAAACCAGTGGTTGTACCTGATTAACAGATGCTTTTCAAACTTCCTGTCAGAAAGTCTATTTCTTCCAGGCGTGAGCACCAAACCTCCCAGACTAAAAAGCCGCTCCGCAGGAGCACCAGACAGGGTTGGAGTGTTGTACTTCAAGAAAATTTTCTTTACGTTTGAAAACTGATGCACAGCTTGAAGGTCATAGGCTGACTTCAGGTAGTCCAGGACTTCCTGTTCTGCAGAGTAGGTCTCGTCTGGCTGTGCCTCAAAAGCGAAAAAGTCCATCTCACTTTGGCTAGCAGGTGTGGTGGGGCTCTGTGGTGCAGGAGCAGGTGTGGTGGGGCTCTGTGGTGCAGGAGCAGTTGTGCGGCACTCTGCTATCAGAAGCTTTTTTACTCGCTCCCTCCTACCTGCGTCTCTTAGCCATCGGAGTTTGAACTTAGGACAACTGACCGCTGCAAGAAGGGCGTCTCTGTTGTCCAGCACATCGGCAAAACGGGTCTGGATAGCCTGAAAAACATCAACAATATGTTTTGATGTGTCTACAAGGCCTACTGTTTATTATGCAATTGAATTACAGGCAGTCCTCGGCAGGGCTGGGCCATATCATATCGTTCACTATAATACCGATAAAAACTGCTTGCCCGGGCAAAAAAGTTATATCATGATATGCTAATTTCATGACGGAATACGTTGGGGCGCCCCGCCCCCTTAATATCCGAGCACTTCAAAAGACCAAACCGAGTTGCGCACCTCCCTCCAACTATCGGTACTGGTGTAACTAGCTAAAATTAGGGATGCACCGATAAATCGGCCGGCCGATCGATCGGCTCCGATTTCCTTAATTTGGGGAGATCGGTGATCGGCCGATCTTTAAATGAGAAGCCGATTTTATCTACCGATTTTATCTGCCTCAGCAAAGGTTGGAAAATCCTGAAAATTTAGGGTGCATTTTGACCTTTTAACACCTGAAAATCGATATCGGCCAAAATCGGAATCGGCAGGTCAGACTTTCTGAAAATCGGTAATCGGCCAGAAAATTGAAATCGGTGCACCCCTAGCTAAAATGCTAAAAACAAACAATGCGTCTCAGCTGTCTCTCCCCCTGCTTTAACTGCACAGGTACAGAGAGCTCGTCCCCCACCCTCCCCCCGCGCTGCTCAGCGTGTGTGGGCTGCGCGTCTCCCTCACTCTAAACTGTCTGTACAAATGCGCGGCTCAGTGTTGTGTATTTACTCCAACATAGTATATTTTAAAGATGAAAGAATGCTCCACTCGATTATGGAAAAAGAACGTGACTTTACTTGTCTTCAACTGGTCTCATCATTACACACACAAATCCATGCGCCGCACAAGGGTTCCTGAGCTTAACCAATTCACGAAATGTTCAAACCAGCTGGATTTTTAAAAAGTAGTTCGCCGATTTGCATGCAGGCGGTTGGGACGCTTTATTTCTTTTAATTTAGCTAAATAAACGCTTCAAAAAATATATTTCTTAGCTGACATAATAGCACAAGGGTTCCTGAGCTTAACCAATTGGATTTAAAAATCCGCGTGTGGTTTATGAGTTACGGTATCTTGCTAACAAAAACAGCGAACCTCACAGCTAAATGCAGCTACATCCAGAGCAGGGGGCGGGCAGCGACAGAGTCAGTCCGACCAGAGGAGGCTTTTTTCGGACACATGAGCTAGAAACGGTCTGGAAGTGTCTCCCTAGCGGACAAAAGTGGTACTGCACCATTTTTTTGCCCAAAATGAAAAACGGCGAATCAGAGCCAAAAATGGGTCTAAAAATATGGGAAAAAATCCATAAATAATACGCTTCGGTGTATAATACGCAGGACATTCAAATGAGCAAAAAAACCTGCGTGTTATAGACCGACGAATACGGTAACTGTTTTTTCCCTTCATTATGGCTCCCAAACTGTGTTTTTTTGATAATTACGTATGTAGGGTACTGTGTTAGGATAGGCTAAGTGCTTAGTAATACAGTACTGTACATGTATATGGTGCAGTATGTACCGGTACATATATTTCGACTTACGTCGAAAATCGGTTTACGCCGCCGCATAGGAACATATCTACGTTGTAAGTCGAGGACTACCTGTACTTGCAAACCATGCCTACTGTGGGATCAATATTATGGATTTAATGTTGTTTTAGGATTCTCATTGTATTTTTTTTATTTTTTTATTTTTGCGATGATAATAAATATACTTTGTACAAAAATAGTGTGATGCAAGACATTTGAGCTAGCTAACGGATGGAACGTACCTGCACTATAGCATCTGGAAGGCCTGCAGTCATCCTGGAGAGCGACTCTTTCACAGCCAGGGTCTTCTGCATGAGAACTTCCAGTGTGGGCAGTAAAGTCCCATAAGGACAGTCACCTTGTAGAATGTCCAGAGCTGCAGCCAGGGGCTTCATGACGGTGCAGTACTCCTGCAGGAACTGGTACTCTCTGTACAGGAAGCACTTCACTCCCAGCTTGCTGCACACAGTATTCAGCTCACTCAAGGGGATTTCTGTAATTCTCTGTACAGCGTAAAAAAACGAGTTCCACCTTGTGGATGTTGGTACCAGGAGCTTTCTTTCGCCGACTTCCTCCACGGATGCGAGGGTGGATCTGCTCGACTGGGTCCACAGCGCTGTGCATTTCGCTGTGCTGCTCCTGTAAACAGCCTTGCTCTCTGCACGGGAGGTTAAATATTGATCGACATCACTCGTGGAAATGAGGTTGATGGAGTGTGAGGCACACCTGTGGTGTGGGGGTAGAGACAGTAGCCCTTCGTTCTCAGCTGAGAGGATTTCTGACAGATCCAAAAAAGTGACGTCATCATCATCATCTGTGCAGGTGGACTCTTCCTCCTCCGTCTCATCATCATCAGACTCCGTGACATGCTGAAAAACTTTCAACGCCTTCATAAAGTTATATCCATTATCAGTCACTGTTGCAACCACTTTGTTGAGTAGTCCATAGGAAGAGTGGATGTTTTCGATTTCTGCACCAATGACATCATATGTGTGTCCACCACGAATCCTCCTGCATGCCAATGCAGCCTTGTTGCGCTCCAGTGTGGATCTATGGATCCAGTGGATCGTTACTCCCACATAGCTTCTGTTTCTGGCATCAGTCCAAACATCCGCGGTAGTTGACACAAAGTCGACATCTTTCAGCGCGGCCTCCAGGTTTCTCTCCATCTTTGTGTACTCCTTCTCCAGATACTCAGAAAACGCTTCTCTGTGAGGCAGCTCGGCTTCTGAAGTGTTGGGGATTCGGTTGATTATAGCGCGAAACGAAGGCGAGTCGAGCGTGTTCAAGGGCACCATTTCTTCCACTATAAACCGTCCGACCAACCTTTTCAACTCTGCCCCACTTACTGGTTCTGCATCAAAGTCGAGCTTTTGCAGTTTTGGTGGTGGAACTCCTGTCCCAGGTCTCTGCCTCGATCCACCTGGCGCCATTTGATCCACCCGTTTCCATGTCCCGTGCTGCGACGCCATGTTTGTTTCTTGTTGTTTTTTCCCGCCCAACACGTTCTTCTTCTTCTTTAGGTTTATGGCGGATCGCAAACAACTTTTAGGTATATACCGCCACCTACTGCGCAGGAGTGTGTAACCTCTGAACTCCACTATTTGATTTCATAAAGACGTTTTGGAAGCATTGTAATAATTGTATCATTTGTAATATTGATCCAAATTTTTCATTAAGATATGAACACATTATTTTTGGCTTTCATGAAAAGAATATTAATAATAATAATAAAGAATAAAAATAATAAACACATCCAAACAAGCGTTAGACAGATTTAGATAAACAAACTTGGGAAAACGTGTATGTTGATGATGTGAACTCATCATATGAGTTTATTAATATTCTTGAAACTCTATGAAAAAAATTGTATGCAAATAAATTTTACTAGGAAAAACACTGTTGACCAACCATGGATGACTATGGATTGAGAAATGCTTGTAAAAAAATTATTATTTGTATTCATGCTTTTTGAAATCAAGAACACAAGAATCTGAAGAAAAATACAAGAGGTATAAAAACAAATTAGTTGGGATTATAAGGAAACACAAAAAGGAATATTATAGTATTAAGTAAAAGTAACGGTGATATGAAAGCTACATGGCGAGTAATGAATGATGTCTTGAAGAATAGGTCAAAGACTGGTATCTCACAACATTTTGTAAAGGATAATGATGAAATTCATGATGACATTGAAATTGCAAACGGATTTAATCAATACTTTGTGAATGTTGGATCAGTTCTTGCAGATAAAATACCTAAGGTAAATGATACAGTGAACCATTCAATTATTAACTGTGTAAATGGTATTTATCTTAAGGAAATCGACGAAGAAGAAATAATGAATGTGGTTAAAACTTTTTCAGACAAGAGATCCAAAGACTGGGTTGATATGGACATGAAGCTTGTGAAGAATATAATGAGTCATATCGTTGAGCCATTTACATATACTGTACTGTATATATAACTTATCATTTTCAACAGGAACATTTCCAGAAAATATGAAAACTGCTAAAATAGTACCTCTCTTTAAAGATGGTGATATTCAACAATTATAGACCAATATCCCTATTGCCACAGTTTTCGAAGATTTTAGAAAAATTATTTGTGCTAAGATTAGATGAATTCATTGATAAATAAAATATCTTGAGTAATAGTCAATATGGATTCAGAAAACAAAACTCTACGTCAATGGCTATCATGGAATTTATGGAACACACAACTACTGCTATTGACCAAAAGCAAAACTGTCCAAGTGTTTTTGTTGATTTAAAGAAAGCTTTTGATACTATTGATCATAATATTCTCATTGACAAATTGAGTAAATACGGTATCAGAGGACCAGCATTGCAGTGGGTATCCAGTTATTTGAAAAATAGAAAACAATTTGTGCAAATAAATGATGTAAGATCCGACCTTTGCAATATTACCTGTGGAGTCCCTCAGGGTTCTGTACTTGGCCCAAAGCTGTTTATTCTATATGTAAATGACTTGGTAAAAGTGTCAGGACTCCTTAGGTGCATATTATTTGCTGATGATACCACATTTTTTTGTTTGGGTAAAGATATTGAACAGATGTTTGAGTTGATGATGACAGAATTTGTTAAAATACAAAATTGGTTTAAACTAAATAAATTATTGTTAAATTTAGATAAAACCCAGTATACAGTATGATTTTCAGTAAAAAAAAAGAGGAAACTATTAATGTTCCATTTACGATTGATGGTGCTGAAATCTGTCGTGTTAATGAAGTGAAGTTTTTGGGTGTTATTATTGATGATAAATTGACGTGGAAGAATCACATAAATTCTGTTAGGACAAAGATGGCTAAATCCATTGCTGTATTATACAGAGTCAGGGACTTGTTGAATGTCAGAGCTCTGCATTTGTTGTATAATACAATTATTGTTCCACATTTGATTTATTGCATTGTTGTTTGGGGTAAAGCTTGTAAAACATTCACAGAGCCTATTTTTTTGCTACAAAAAAGAGCTGTTAGAATAATCACAGGAAAACATTAGTCACCCTTTTAACACCTTATTTGATCAATTGAAATTGTTGAAGTTCCAGGACATGGTGGATTATATTTAGTTATGTATAGAGCTCATAAAAATCAACTGCCTGTAAATATCCAAATGCATTTTGTTAAACGGCGAAGCTGTTATAATCTTAAGGGAATAGAAGTATTTATTAAACCACAATACAGAACCAGTTTAAAGGGTCGATCAACCTCAATTCAAGGAATTGGCTTATGGAATGTCTTGGAGACTGAAGTCAAAAATGCAGCAACAATGATTACATTTAAGAAAATGATAAAAAGTGGACTATTGCAAAGATATAAATGAAATACTGTTGTGTATGTTGCTTTGTAGTTCGATATTTTTTTGGTGAATTATTTCTTGTTTTTTTAATTAAAGTTGATTGTTGTTTGATTTGATGGATTGTAAGAGGGGGCAGTTAAAATAAGATTTTTTTCTTCTTACTGCCACCCTTCATTTTATTTATGTGTTGTATATTTATTTGTTGTATAATGTTGTATTATTTTGTTTTTATTATACAATGAATGAATAAACTAAACTAAACTAAAAAATATTAATGTTAAAAAAACTAGCAATTAATTTAATTATATTTGGCAAATACTGTATATTCACAAATGTAAATTTTCGTCATCTTCAATCATCAAATAGAATTATATTTAAGCACCATTTCTAAGAGTAACAAAAAAAAAGCTATAAACATGTTTGAATGCTGTAGCTCCTTGAATATATTTAATGTATACATTTTTTATGTCCTCATTGTAGAAACCTGGCACCCCACTGGCATAGTTATTTTTTGTTTTTTATTGTTCCTTGTTCTTGTTATCTTGTCCCTTGTTCCTTTGTTTACATTCTTATAATTGTAATTGTATCTGTATTGAAAAAAAAAAACCTATTCCATATTGTAGTTTTGTATCATGTAAAAATGTAAATAATGCTTCCCTTGTCTTGTTAATTTCCTCCTTATTCCCTTCTGTTCCTAATAACCCTTTCAAGCTCCATTCTCGCTCCACCTCTCATACTTTCCCCTCATCCTCTCTCTTTCTGCTGCATACTTTGTACACGTCAACAGTACATGTTCCACACTTTCTTTTTCTCCACAAGCCTCACAATTATCATTATTTCTTTTCCCTATTAAATATAAAAAATGATTTAAATAAGAGTGCCCTACCCTTAGTCTCATCATAATTAATAATCTACCTCATAATCTACTTCAATGCAGGGAATAAGTTTATGGAATAGTTTGGATTATGATATAAAAAAAGAGAAATCATTATTTTTATTTAAGAAAAAGATCAAGAATATTTTGTTGACAAGATATATATAAGTTAGTTAATATTTATTGAACTATAATGAATAATTGTGACAATTTATATGTTTTTGTTATATTATTTATGATTATTGCTTGAATTGATTGTTTGAATTGATTTTGTTAAGAAGGGCCAGAAATGATAAGATTTCATTCTTCTTCTGCTGCCTTTCATTTTATATGTATTTTATTTCTTTGTATCTGTAATTGTATTTGTTTTTTAATTGAAATGAATAAACGTTTAAAACAAAACAATAATTACATCTTCTCTTCTGTTTCTTTCTTAGAATTTCTGTATTTTTACTGAATTTTGTATTTTATATAACTTCCTTCCTTTTTTATCCTCATCCCATTTTTTCTGCCATATTTGTTTCTTTTTCTTTGATTATTGCTTTTCCTTCACCTTTACCAATTGAGATAGGAATTGTTATTTGTGCTCCCATAGCCTTTTTTGCAAATCTATCTGCAGCTTCATTTCCCACCACCCCCACATGTGCTGGTACCCAACAAAACTGAATGTCTATCCCTCCATGTAGCTTGTATAAACTATTATATATTTCTATTATAAGATCCTTTCTGCATTCTCCTTTATACTGTAAACTTTCTATTACTGACTTTGAATCTTAGCTTAGCGTGTGTATTACAGTTAGAAAAATTAAGTATAGTTATTCATTTTGTGATGTAGTTTGAAGGTTTTCATTGTTTGAACAAATTGTGAAATAAGGGGCAGATATAAGATTTCATCTTTCTGCTCCTTTCATTTTATTCTACTTGTTGTATCTGATTAAACTTTTTTGTATCGTTCTTTTAAAATGAATAAACATCAAATCAAATCTGTGCAAATAACCACTCTGTCCGGTCTGACCTCTTCCACCCACTGAAGGCTTATTATTGCTATCTCTGCTGTGAAGACAGTTGATCCGATACGCCAACACGTTGCCGCTGAACATTCGTCACATTCGTCACGAGGACCGTGACGATTTACAATACAACATTGTACAACACAGATTTTCATCCAGATCATCTGTTTATGTATCGTTATCACTAGATATGCCCAGAGATGTAAAAAAAATGAGATCAAACATTCAATTTATATGGGAAAAAAAATAGAAACCATTATGTGAAGAAAGATATTTTATGCAACCCTAGGAAATATCGTGGTCTAGAAGTTTTAACTTATGAAATGTTAACTCATTTAAAGTGAAATGGCTAAACACTTTGGCATATAACGAATCAATACAGTACTGAACACTTTTCCCAATTATATTTTTTATTTTTTGGGTGGGTCTACATTTTTACTTACCGTAAGTGCGATTATAAAATTGTCAGGAAAGGTGTGAAACTCACCGTCGTATACGCCGATCCAGATCATTCCAAACATGCTCAATGGGTGACATGTATGCTGGCCATGCAAGAGCTGGATGTTTTCAGCTTCATGGGATTGTGGACAGATCCTTACAACTGGGGTCGTGCATTATGATGCTGCAACATGAGGTGATGGTCATGGATGAATGGTACAACTGGCCTCAGGATTTTAATCCTGGTATCTCTGTTCAGTCAAAATGCCATCAATAAAATGCACCGGTGTTCATTGTTCACAACATATGCCTGCCCGTACCATAACACTATCGCCACCATGGGCCACTTGATTCACGCTGACATCAGCAAACTGCTCACCCACACACCATACTGAGAACACCTCTCCAACATGCCATACTCCATAGAATGAGAGCATTTCCCCCCTCAAGTCTTTTACGATGATGAACTGCAGTCAGGTGAGACCCAGATGAGGACGAGCATGCAGATGAGCTGAGACGGTTTCTGACAGTTTGTGCAGAAAGTCTTCGGTTGTGCTGCAGATTGTTGCAGGTGTCCGGGTGGTCTCAGAAGATCTTGGAGGTGAAAATGCTGGATGTGGAGGTTCTGGGTTACACGTGGTCTGCGGTTGTAAGGCAGGTAGTTCATTGATAATAAGTCTGGTGGACATTCCTGCAGCACGTCAATTGTAAGCTCTTTCAAAACTTGCATTGTGCCGAGTGATAAAGCTGCACATTTTTGAGTGGCCTTTTATTGTGGTCAGCCTAGGGCACACCTGTGCAATAACCATGCTGTCTAATCAGCTTCTTGATACACCACCTGTGAGGTGGATGGATTATCTAATCAAATAAGTGCTCACTAACAGATTTATACACATTTGTGAATAATATTTGAGAGAAAAAAAGGCATTTTGTATATATAAAGTCTAAGATCTTCGAGTTCAGCTCATGAAAAATGGGAGCAAAAACAAAGTTCAGTATACTGTAGTTTAAAAGAATTCTGTTGAACCAAAAATTAAAAGCTTTTTATTTTCGTCAATTGATCTTCAGTAAAATTTCTGTTTCTTTTTATTAATTTTTTTTGTTTATGTTTTTGCCTGTGAACCTGGGTTTTTCTTTCTGAGAAGTATAAAAACAAACCTGCTTCTGTAAATCTAGTTTTGGTGTTTTTGTAGCAGCGTAACGGCGCCACACACTTGCAAAGCAGAGTAACTGCAGCACTGTGGGCCGTTTTCTGCGTTTCTGAAAATATTTCATGCAACAGGACAATGTTCATGAGAATATGTTCAGAAACATCAACAAAATGTTCTCATATGGAGAAGTCCTGAGATGGAGCTCTTGGGTTCTTTGATCTATTCACTGAATGATGCATGGTCTGACCTTTCGGGGTGAATTTGCTCCAAATAGTTTGGAAATTATTTAGTTTTGTGACAAATGTTGAAACCAAACAGGACAAACAAATCAGACCAAGTGACTCAGAAAAAAAAAACATTTACTGTTCAAAAACAAAAGGTGAAAATAAAAAAAGTCTATGTTCATTATGATGCCACATCCTGGTCTGCAGGGAGTGTCCGAGCCGCTCTATGTGGTCATCATACGAGGAGCAATGCTCATCGACATCAACTCCTGGAAAAGAAGCTTGCAGGCATACGGCATCCGAACCAGAGAGATCTGCCATGAACAGACGACCAATGATTAGTTATTGATCGAGCAGAGAGCTGAGANTGTTCAGTACAGCAGGACAGATCCTCTCTCCCAAAAGAGCCAGACTGGACTCAAAAAAAAACTTTGAAAAACAACTTATTCTGAACTTGGACAATAAATTATTGCTGCAATATTAAAATGTATCAGTTCATGGGATGTTAGGACAGGAGACAAGAGATGTCTCCAAATGTCTCGACACTCAGGTCCAAGTTTCGAAAATGGTGTCAGGAAGTTAAAATATTGTTCACTATTGACCCATTACAAGGTTGACTAGACAGTATTTTAACTAGAGTTGAAGACAAACTGGAGTTGAAATGATCAGATGTTCCTTTGTTAGGTCTAATGCTCCTTTTTTCAAACAGACAACTTTTACTTAAACGTGTTTACTGCAGTTAAAATGACACATTGGTTTGTGTTAAATAAAAATGTTCAAAGGTAAAATCATTCCTCTTTCTTATTTTACTTAATGACATTTAACTCTTCATGTCATCCCTGAAATACTGACGCACAGAATCACAAGTCCAAGTGTGAACTGTGTCAGAGTAAACACAATGAAAACATGTACGGTATTCTCTGCAGCATTGTTCATTAAAATGACTCAACACTATTAATGTATTGTTACAGAAAATATACGCACACTTGATGATTTTGTAAACCATTGCATTAGGTAATACATTCAGCAAGTACTTTTACTTTAATACTTTAAGTATTTTTAAAAGCAAGTACTTATTTACTTTTACTTAAGTAAAAACATTAATATGGTACTTCTACTTTTACTAGAGTACATTTTGTCTGTTTATTTGTACTTTTACTTAAGTACAGTGTTTGAGTACTTTCTCCACCACTGGCGTTATTTATTTGGAATCAATGATGTTGGTCTGTTAGCAAAATATCTCATGACCCTCTGGACAGATTTTGAAAAATCTTTCAAGAAATAATAAACAGATGTTTCTTTACTGCTGATTAACTTTTGAGTACAATTGAATTGAAGATGGCTGCAGCAGGCAATTGAAATAAGCCAAACTCAAAAATTGTTATAATTCAGTTAATTTTACAGATATGGAGTTAAGTGATTGTTTGTTTAAAGTTATTTTATATATTATTTTAAATAATGGGGTGATATAAGATTTTTTTCTTCTTTCTGCACTCTTTTCATTCAATGTTTTATTTTTGATTAATTTGTTTTATTTTGTCTCTTTTAAATGAATGAATAAATAAATTAAATAAAATGTTAAATGGCTTTACATCTGCTAAGTTCATGGCATAAACCAACACAGACATGTTCCTGTTTTTAGTGTTTACATGGCTTTATATTGTAGCTGTTATGATATGATGCGCAGCCACGGACCTCCAGGGGGAAGCTGACAGCAGCTGCCCGGAAACAGAGCGCCATTCCCGGCTTGAAAAAGAAAAACACACCGCTGAAGCCCCGGAGCTCGAATGTCCGGCGTAAAACTAACTTGACCGCGGTTTAATGTGACACAGATGTGTTTACTGTATATAGCTCTGCAGACATTGAACGTTGTTGTCTTGCGGTGTTTAAATACTTCCACACAGCGGACACATGTTACTTTGTTACGATGAAAAGTCGGCTAGCTGCTAGGCTAGCTAACATGTTACTCACCAGTGTCAGATCTTGAAACAGAAACAAGTGTCCAGCTCCATGTAAACAGTGATCCATAACCAATTGTGACCAGCTCCATGTAAAGAATCCATAAACAAACGACCCGCTTTTTGAAAACGATGCCAAAACAAACCCAACTGAGTACTCAGTCAGCTCCTCACGCTGCAGCTGGCTGCAAACTATGACATGGATTTCCTGAATGTGAGGCGGGTCGTATTACTCTGGGATCATGAGACACGCCTCCGTTCAGGAAATCCATTCCATAGTTTGAAGCCAACGTGCATCATGGATCAGAAAATATCGGCAGGTTGGATCAAAAATCTGATAAATTATGCTGGTATCGGATGGTTTCCGCTTCTTGCTCAGAGCGCGGGCCAGAGGGAGGGCCAGGCTCCGTGATACACGGGCACGGGCCCGTGTCCAGAACCGCCAGTGTGACATGCGACGCACAGGGGCCTTGTCTCTTTGAAAAACCATCCAGGAACTAAGCCAAAAAAAACCAACTCGTAGCATACATTATATGGCTTATTTAAACGCTAGAATAACCTAACCTGCAGTGTTTTACTTTCCTCAAATTATCTGCCTCAGCAGCATAAACACCCGTTTTAGCTCGTTGTTAGCTTAGCTTTTAGCAACAGCAGGTTTTGTTCATTCAAGTAACAGAGCTAAAACAGCTAGCAAATAAAGAAAACAGAACCGATACCTTCAACTTCCAACTGAATGTCCAGTCGTCGTCCAGAGTCAGACCAGTCGACGTCTAATAAAAAGCAAGTTTTACGAGCGCTGAGTCCGAGACCGAGACAACAGCTTCTTGTCCCAGCAGCAGATGAACAGGATATAGCTACATTTGAACGAAGCGCGCGAAGCGTTGATTGGTTGGATATGATCACATGCTACTTCCCTCGATAAACAAGAGTGGCGTTGATTGGTTAGGACAAAGTTCACATGCAACCTGATAAGCAAGAGTGGCGTTGATTGGTTGGGACATACATGATCACGTTCTACCCCCAATCCAATCATAACGCATGAAGACCACAAATAGAAAAAGGGCAGAAAACAAACAACTTCACGTTTCACGTACGCCTGGAGTAACGCAGAATAAAATTGAATAATGATAATAATAATGATGATAATAATAATACCCTGATGCATGCTCAATAATAATAATAACAATATACTATATATATATATATATATATATATTATATATATATATATATATATATATATATATATATATATATATATATATATATATATATACACAATATAAAAAAACAGCTCGAGCTGTTTCAAAAAACTGACAAAACGTTTAAAACAGAAAAATAAACCAGTGTGAAAATACTTTGTGTAGAAACTGGCAGATGGCAAAGGGAACGTTTGTTGAACGTTCTAAGAACGTTAGGTTAGAACGTTATATCTAGGTTTGTTCAAACGTTAGTCAAAACCTTCAAAGAACGTTCTAAGAACGTTAGGTTAGAACGTTATATCTAGGTTTGTTCAAACGTTAGTCAAAACCTTCAAAGAACGTTCTAAGAACGTTGTGATCTAACAGAACCATGTAAGAACCATACCAGAACGTTAGTTAACGTTCTCTGTTACTTGGGTTCACCATGTAACGTTCTCTGGCTTCAAGGTTGAGTTTCTCTCTATAAGGCTTCTGCTCATTTTTATATTTAGTTTGCATTTTGCTGATGTTCTGTATCGCACTGTGTTTAACATGGACTTCCTCTGTTTAAATGAACGGGTGTCCCCGGAAGTGCAAAAAGATATGAGCCGTGACGTCACGTGCAAGAGACCGATACAACATTGTACAACACAGATATTAATCCAGATCATCTGTTTATGTATCGTTATCACTAGATATGCCCAGAGATTAAAAAAAAAAATAGATCAAACATTATTAAATTTATATGGAAAAAATAGAAACCATTATCTGAAGAAAGATATTTTATGCAACCCTAAATCTCGTGGTCTAAAAGTTTTAACTTATGAAATGTTAATAATAATAATAATGTCTATTCCTGTCATCTGCGTATGTTCCCATACACAGACGAAATTCGTCTCTGCATTAACCAACCACCTACCAGGTGGTGCAGTGAGCAGCCCGAAAGCGCCCGGGGAGCTGGAGAAATAGGTGTGCACTCATGGACACCCCAACTCATTTAAAGTGAAATGGCTAAACACTTTGGCATATAACGAATCAATACAGTACTGAACACTTTTCCCAATTATATTTTTTGGGTGGGTCTACATTTGTTTATTTATGTTTATTAAATTTGTTCATTTTTTTACAAAAGAAACAATACAAGGCAATCTCATAATGATAGTGTTATCATCAACATTTACTTACCGAAGTGCGATTATAAAATGGTCAGGAACGGTGTGAAACTCACCGTCGTATACGCCGATCCAGATCATTCCAAACATGCTCAATGGGTGACATATCTGGAGAGTATGCTGGCCATGCAAGAGCTGGATGTTTTCAGCTTCATGGGATTGTGGACAGATCCTTACAACTGGGGTCGTGCATTATGATGCTGCAACATGAGGTGATGGTCAAGGATGAATGGTACAACTGGCCTCAGGATTTTAATCCTGGTATCTCTGTTCAGTCAAAATGTCATCAATAAAATGCACCGGTGTTCATTGTTCACAACATATGCCTGCCCGTACCATAACACTATTGCCATGGGCCACTTGATTCACGCTGACATCAGCAAACTGCTCACCCACACACCATACTGAGAACACCTCTCCAACATGCCATACTCCATAGAATGAGAGCATTTCCCCCCTCAAGTCTTTTACGCTGATGAACTGCAGTCAGGTGAGACCCAGATGAGGATGAGCATGCAGATGAGCTGAGACGGTTTCTGACAGTTTGTGCAGAAAGTCTTCGGTTGTGCTGCAGATTGTTGCAGGTGTCCGGGTGGTCTCAGAAGATCTTGGAGGTGAAAATGCTGGATGTGGAGGTTCTGGGTTACACGTGGTCTGCGGTTGTAAGGCAGGTAGTTCATTGATAATAAGTCTGGTGGACATTCCTGCAGCACGTCAATTGTAAGCTCTTTCAAAACTTGCATTGTGCCGAGTGATAAAGCTGCACATTTTTGAGTGGCCTTTTATTGTGGTCAGCCTAAGGCACACCTGTGCAATAACCATGCTGTCTAGTAATCAGCTTCTTGATACACCACCTGTGAGGTGGATGGATTATCTAATCAAAGAAGTGCTCACTAACAGATTTATACACATTTGTGAATAATATTTGAGAAAAAAAAGGCATTTTGTATATATAAAGTCTAAGATCTTCGAGTTCAGCTCATGAAAAATGGGAGCAAAAACAAAGTTCAGTATACTGTAGTTTAAAAGAATTCTGTTGAACCAAAAATTAAAAGCTTTTTATTTTCGTCAATTGATCTTCAGTAAAATTTCTGTTTCTTTTTATTAATTTTTTTTGTTTATGTTTTTGCCTGTGAACCTGGGTTTTTCTTTCTGAGAAGTATAAAAACAAACCTGCTTCTGTAAATCTAGTTTTGGTGTTTTTGTAGCAGCGTAACGGCGCCACACACTTGCAAAGCAGAGTAACTGCAGCACTGTGGGCCGTTTTCTGCGTTTCTGAAAATATTTCATGCAACAGGACAATGTTCATGAGAATATGTTCAGAAACATCAACAAAATGTTCTCATATGGAGAAGTCCTGAGATGGAGCTCTTGGGTTCTTTGATCTATTCACTGAATGATGCATGGTCTGACCTTTCGGGGTGAATTTGCTCCAAATAGTTTGGAAATTATTTAGTTTTGTGACAAATGTTGAAACCAAACAGGACAAACAAATCAGACCAAGTGACTCAGAAAAAAAAAACATTTACTGTTCAAAAACAAAAGGTGAAAATAAAAAAAGTCTATGTTCATTATGATGCCACATCCTGGTCTGCAGGGAGTGTCCGAGCCGCTCTATGTGGTCATCATACGAGGAGCAATGCTCATCGACATCAACTCCTGGAAAAGAAGCTTGCAGGCATACGGCATCCGAACCAGAGAGATCTGCCATGAACAGACGACCAATGATTAGTTATTGATCGAGCAGAGAGCTGAGACAAAGATCATTCAGACAGTCATCGATCCAACTTACCTGCGTCTTGTTGCGGCAGCCTCGACACTCATACGTGTGAGTCCGTGTGTTTGCGATGGCCATCAGTCCACACAAGTTGCACACGTGGACCTGGTACGGGTCGGATGCCTCAAACAGACGCTCTCTGAGGAACTGAGCCGCTCCGTGAGCGATCTGACAGTCACGCTCCATCTCCCCAAATCGCAGGCCACCGTCCCTGAGAGCAACAGGTGATATCAGCCTCAAGTGCAAAGCTGCTGCTGCCTCACTGAACATCAGACAGGTGAGTCACTCACCGAGATCGGCCTTCCATCGGCTGACGATTGAGGATCTGGACCGGGCCTCGGGCTCGCGAGTGGATCTTGTCGTCCACCATGTGCTTCAGTCGCTGATAATAAGTTGGACCGATGAAGATCTGTGATGTCAGCTTCCTCCCAGTGAACCCGTTGTATAGAACCTGATCACAGATCAATGAACAGTATCAGAACCTGATCACAGATCAATGAACAGTAACAGAACCTGATCACAGATCAATGAACAGTATCAGAACCTGATTACAGATCAATGAACAGTATCCAAACCCGATTACAGATCAATGAACAGTATCTGAAGCTGATTACAAATCAATGAACAGCATCATAACCTGATTACAGATCAATGAACAGTATCAGAACCTGATCACAGATCAATGAACAGTATCATAACCTGATTACAGATCAATGAACAGTATCTGAAGCTGATTACAAATCAATGAACAGTATCATAACCTGATTACAGATCAATGACCAGTATCTGAACCTGATTACAGATCAATGAACAGTATCTGAACCTGATTACAGATCAATGAACAGTATCATAACCTGATTACAGATCAATGAACAGTATCATAACCTGATTACAGATCAATGAACAGTATCTGAACCTGATTACAGATCAATGAACAATATCTGAACCTGATTACAGATCAATGAACAGTATCATAACCTGATTACAGATCAATGAACAGTATCATAACCTGATTACAGATCAATGAACAGTATCTGAACCTGATTACAGATCAATGAACAGTATCATAACCTGATTACAGATCAATGAACAGTATCTGAACCTGATTACAGATCAATGAACAGTATCATAACCTGATTACAGATCAATGAACAGTATCCGAACCTGATTACAGATCAATGAACAGTATCAGAACCTGATCACAGATCAATGAACAGTATCATAACCTGATTACAGATCAATGAACAGTATCTGAAGCTGATTACAAATCAATGAACAGTATCATAACCTGATTACAGATCAATGACCAGTATCTGAACCTGATTACAGATCAATGAACAGTATCATAACCTGATTACAGATCAATGAACAGTATCATAACCTGATTACAGATCAATGAACAGTATCTGAACCTGATTACAGATCAATGAACAGTATCTGAACCTGATTACAGATCAATGAACAGTATCATAACCTGATTACAGATCAATGAACAGTATCTGAACCTGATTACAGATCAATGAACAGTATCATAACCTGATTACAGATCAATGAACAGTATCCGAACCTGATTACAGATCAATGAACAGTATCCGAACCTGATCACAGATCAATGAACAGTATCCGAACCCGATTACAGATCAATGAACAGTATCATAACCTGATTACAGATCAATGAACAGTATCATAACCTGATCACAGATCAATGAACAGTATCTGAACCTGATTACAGATCAATGAACAGTATCATAACCTGATTACAGATCAATGAACAGTATCATAACCTGATCACAGATCAATGAACAGTATCATAACCTGATCACAGATCAATGAACAGTATCATAACCTGATCACAGATCAATGAACAGTATCCGAACCTGATCACAGATTAATGAACAGTATCTGAACCTGATTACAGATCAATGAACAGTATCATAACCTGATCACAGATCAATGAACAGTATCTGAACCTGATCACAGATCAATGAACAGTTTCTGAACCTGATCACAGATCAATGAACAGTTTCTGAACCTGATCACAGATCATTAGGCAGCATCAGTTAAGTTATTGTTCAAAACCCTGGCAAGACACTTTGTTTGGTGTCAAATAACAGTCAAATCTTTTCTACGAGATCAATATACTGTATATGGAATAATCAATAATCAATACAAGCAAACCCTGGCCATTATGAGCTCATCATATGTGAAGCTGATGTGAGCCGATTGTTCCAGAAACAAAAGATCAGAAAAGCACCAGGACCAGATGGTGTCTCACCTTCCTGCCTTAAGATCTGTGCTGAACAACTGGCTCCAATCTTCACAAATATATTCAACAAATCTCTAGCCTGGTTAAAACCAGACCCTTGTCCTTCACTTTGCTTTGTACTAGGGTCTGGGACTTCTCCCATAGACAACGATTTCTCCGGTCGATTTTTGACCGGACCAATCAGAGAACAGAAGGCGGATTACCGGACCAATCAGAGAACAGAAG